>VWPW01009982.1:207203-231502 GCA_013389825.1 Crypturellus undulatus
CGGCGGTGCCGGGACCGCTGCCGGTGCGGGTGCGGGTGCCGGCGGCGCGCGTTGCTGCCCCGCGCTGCCCGGCTGCTCTTTGCGGGACGTTGGGGTCTCCCTTGCTGTACGGTTTCTGTAGCACTCATCTCCCCTGACCCTTAGGTGCACTTGTGGTGTCCTTGTTCTGTAGCTACAGTGAGTGGAGTCAGCGTCAAGGCCAAAAGCCCATCTTTTTTTTTCCTTTTTTGGGAGGTGGGGGGGAGGGGAGGCCAGATAATAGATAAACGCTACTTACAGAAAATAGCCCTGAGCAGTTTTTTGTTTACGGCCCAGTGGCTTTATTTCTGGTAGCTGATAGGAAAAAAAAAAGTTTCAGCGCAAATCCTTTGGGATGCTGGTGCAAATCTGTTTTTTTTTTTCTACTGCTGTGTTGCCTGCCCCAAGGTGTCTGTCTTGTGTGCAGTGCCTGACGTCTGCAGTTCAGAAGGGACTTTAACTGAAGCGTCACTCAGCAGTCGTAAAGGAGCCTCGAAGCTACTCGTAGCTGGTGTAAATGAAGAGCGCTTTTGTGTTTGTGTTTACCTGATGGGTTGGCACTGCTAGGGAAACTACCCTGCTCCTGAAGGTGAATCCTGGTAATACGGAGCTCATATAACTGGAGCTGGTTTATTGCCAAACTGCACACTTGTAATCCAGAGTCTGCATTTTCATTTTAAAACATATTCCTAGGATTTAAGCATGTAGAAATACATTCAGGTTGCACCCTCGACTTTGCTCTGACACGATAGTTTTTTCCTCATTCAGGTGAGCGATTGAAGCTCTCTGGTAGTTTTGAACCGCCTCATTCATACTAATGAGGCTTTGAGTCGTAGGTTCTGCCCCTTTTTGTAAATGACTTTTTCCCTGAAAAATTTGCACACACAGGATTGTTTGTTAATTTGTCCCATATCTTGCTAGAGTCCAGGCGCAACGACAACCATTTGATGTAGTCAGGTATTGTCTGAACTTCGCTTGGCTAAATGCCCAAGATTTCCTTTAGTGCAGGATCTATTCTGTGTGTTCTCTGTGAGATTTAGGCCAAAACCTATATTGGGATTTTGCAGTTCTCCAAGGCTTTCCTGTTCGTTTCTTGGGGCTAATATAAATTGTCTGCTTCAACTTGTCACTTTTTCTACCAAGGGAGTCATCTGCTATTTTACTTTCCTAGCTGGGCCTTCAGACTCTTTTTTCCATGTGGCCTATTCCACATCTGTACAACTCAGTTGAATAGTGAGGGAATAAGCTGGCCACTGTACCCTCAACTCTAGTGTAGACATGAGATCTGCATATCATCGTCAGGATGAGGAAACAAAGTATTTCATCACGGAGGAAGACTTTAAAATCAGCTTGGAGAGTAAAAATTCACAATCGAGTTAGTCGCTTCCCTCTGTACTCTTGCCATATCTTCCATGTTTTTTAGGTGGCCTCTTTTGAGAATGATGTTTGATGAAAGTAGGAATCGACTGGTTGTTTTGTCTCGCCAAGACATTGCCTGCAATTTCAATTTAATCATTATGTTAAGATCCTGTTTGAGGTTGTTAGAGCATTTTGTGTTTTGTTTGTAGTAAAAGCCCAGGGATGCAGTTTAAGCGCTTGTAGGCCTAGGGTTCCATGTAGAGTGAGATAACAGAAAGTCAAGCCAGTCAAGAGGGATTTGAGTCAATCTTATGTCCATTATATGTATCTGTAACTAAAAGTTCAAAAGAAGTACAACTTTTTCAAATCAGTTGTATCTAAATATGTTGAGTTAAATCAGTTGACTGTTGCCTATTTGGGCAGACTGATACAATCTCTGTTTTACTGTAATTCCTATATCTGATTTGGAGATTTTGTTCAAACAAGATTTTTGAGATACAAAAAGTACTGTAAAATGAAAACACTATTTCACATCCTATTTTTTGCACCTACCCATTTGATAAACTGCATATATATTTTTATGTATTGAAAAAGATAGATAACTTCAGAAAGTAGATTGCATACTTTGGTTTTGATTTCTATTAATCTGAATAAAGAGAGGCCATCTCAATCAGGAGCTGATTTTGATGTTTCCTAGGTGTGCGTCAGGAATTTGAGACTAGTAAGTGTGGTAATATAGGCAAGCATGATCAAAATCATGCCCTAAGCACTGAGTATGTCTAAGTGTTTCATTTCCAGGGTCCCCTGGTGCTAGTTTGTGAAATTAATGTTTCAAATTGTAAGGAATTAAGACAGAAACATATAAAAGGCAGCTGACTTAATGTCCATAAGGAATTGTGCATTCAGTTTTCTTTAGCATCCGACATAGCCTTTTGGTCATGACAGTGTAATTTACCAGGTAAGGTACAAGCAGTGTTTGTGGGGTTTTATTTGTTTTTTAATCCAAAAGTGTATATATACATTTGAAAGAAAGTGGAATCATTTTTTAAAAGTATAGCTTTTGACTGTTATCTGTAAACCTGCTTTAGACCAAGAAATTAATGTATTTCACATTCTCTTTATATCTACAATTATACATCAGTTACATACCTTCACATCTAATCCATTCTACTTTCAAGACTAAGTTGGCTTAGGATTTATATTCATTTTGCAAAGCCAGCTCAATAAGAAATGATTACAAAAACATTGTCTCATCCACTGCTCGCCCGAGCTGCCTTTCACTAAATATAAAAATAATGAAATAGCCAATATGGAGTGATTGCTTTCAGGTTAGTTCCTATATATATGCTCTATTCTAGAATAAGCATTATATCATTTTAGAAATCATATTTGCGTGGTAAAGACTAAAGAACAGATACTGTGTTCTTTCTCTCCAGCTATTTTCACGGCTTGTCAGAGAACCAGTGCATCTAATACCCAGCTGGACAAGGAAGTTTCTCTGAGTATGAAAAAGTAATTAAATCTGTACCACTGAAGAAAGTCCATGGCACCGGTGATACAACTGCTATAAATACTCTGGCACACTCTGTCACCTATTTTTACAGCATTATTTGAGTCCTAAAGCTTGCACTTGGTACCTAGTCTATGTTACTGCTGGCAGTGATAGGTACAGTTTTAGGATCCTTATTTTGGGGGCATTTTTGTTTTTAAATCTAAATTACTGCTTAGAGCACCAGTGACCCAGTTCTTTCCCAGGCTTGTGTACAGATGGGGTGAGTCTGCACAAAACAGATGGAATAGAAAAAAAATTATTTAATAGTATGATTCTGCAGAAGATTGAAGAGGTTTTTAAAAAGGTATTAAAAAGCAGCTTTCCCAGGTTTTCTCTTTGCATTTGTGGGTAGAAGTGTTGTCTTATGGAAGGTCCTGCAGCGGGATTCAGGCGCTTTGGCTTGTGTTCCACAACTGGCAAGTTGAAGTCTATCTTTGGCCTAGATCTAACTGGGGCAATAATAGGAACATTCTTTATAGGGTACTCTGTCAGATACAGCATTCTGAATCCCTGTAAAACTGAACAGGTTAGGACCTGCTAAGAGTACCCTATTCCTTGCTTTTTCCTTGTTTAAATAAAAAGTCTTTGTAAGGGATGGCCTGAAATTTTTCATTTGTTGGTTAATAATAATAATAATATTTATAGCCAGTTAATTATGACAGACAATACAGGCAGGTCCTTGTGGGAGACTTGTTCTGTAGGACTGACTACCTACTACCTACTGCAGCATCGGCTCCCAGCTGCTGGGCTGCAGATCGCTGGAACCCCGGCATCCACAGGGGGTGGTTGCTCCCCTCCCATTACCTGCCCCCTTGCTTAGAGAAGCAAAAACTGTCCCCGAGGCTAAAAATAGGAACGGAGCCCGAGCACAGCGTGAAGCCTCCTGGCATCCCGCTCAGCTGGGGGAAGGGAATGAGCAACATATGGTTGCTGATGTCTAATCACTATTTAAAATGGTTGCAAATTGTGCTGTTGCTTAATAAAGCGTAAACATCTTTATACAAAAGCACTGTGGGTCACCATGTTGTAAATACACAGTCAACATTTCCAGTGATTTTATTTTAATTAGCTGTTTAGCTTTTCGTATTATAGTGTGCCAGTTCAGTGACATAAAATTACCATTCTCTAAGCAAATAATAAATATAAAAATATTTCTAAATATATAAAGCAAATTATATGCTAAGACCTTGGAACTACTGCTCATAAGGCAGTTATATTTTAAAATGATTTTAATGACCTAACTGCAGCCAAAAGAAACAAAGCAGAATACTTAAGTTTTGTTTTTCTGGTGTCAGTTAAAAGGACTGATTCTTTGAATTATGGTTCCACTGAAACAGTTTTGTGATCAGAGAAGTGATCTAGCATTTAAGTAAAGTCACAAAGGAACTTAGTGCCTTACTTTTATTGCTAATATTGAATAAAAATGAGATTAAAAATTAGTTATTGGACTTCCCTTTTAAGCAACTTAAATATTATGTTTTGAATCTTATAAGCTGCATTTTTATCAGTGTTCTTAAACATGCTGTGTTGTGTTGTTACTTTTCCAAAAAGATTGTCTTAGAATTTTTGCTAGTGTCTATAAATCTCCATGTTTTTGGTACATCCTTTGTTGGTATTTTTGTCTTGGCATTCAATATCAGAACACAAAACACAAAAAGAGCTCTTGGCTTACATCAGTGCTGTCCTGACCTACACAGCAGTAACAAAAAGTATGATTCATATGCACTATTATTAAGCAGTGTCCCTGTGTTCCAGGAGGGTACCCCATTTTTACCCATATAAAGTAAATTCAAAGCAGAAGGGAGCGGTTTGGTGAGGACGTGAAAGTTTTAATGTGCTTTTCTTTCCTGTGCTATTGTTCATTGAAATTAAATCCAGCGAAAGGAACAGCACAATAAATTGTGTCTTTGATACTGTACCTTTTTTTGTGATTGTGTTGGTATACTGACAAGCAGAATGTGTTTGGGCATTTTGTTTTCTTTTAAAGAAATGCACACTAAATCTGTGCCAAGAAGAAAATAATCATTACCTATCTAGCACAATTGGGTTTTGAATTACAAAAAAACTCTTTTATTACATTTATTCTTATTGTGAGAAGGAAGAAATAGCACTATCAAAAGTGATTTCTGTAACATGTGAAGATATTTGTGAAGATATTTACTTGCAGAGGAAGATGGTATGCAAAGCTTTGTAAATTTGGGCTCTGTGTGTGAAGCAGCATTTTGCAGGCCTGGCTGCGCTGCAGTGCAGGTGCTCGGCATAGCCCATGTGAGCATCAAAGTTCCACAGGAACTTTAGAAAAAATTTCTTAACAGTGAGGTTGACAGAGCACTGGAATTGGTTGCCAAGAGAGGTTGTGGAGTCTCCTTCTCTGGAGATCTTCAAAACCCACTTGGATGCAGTCCTGTGCCGCATGGTCTAGGTGACCCTGCTTGTGCAGGGAGGCTGGACTAGATGACCTCTAGAGGTCCCTTCCAACCTTAAGCATTCTATGATTCTGTGATCCTTTAATCAGGAGGTCTGAAGAGATTTGGGATGCAGGTGGCCTTCATGCTTGGATGAGAAGGTGAAAGTGTTTGAAGCCCCCAGGTGCAGGTGGAGCTGGGTGGCCTCTTGCAGGGCGAGCGTGTGCAGCCCTGCGACTCCCGCGTTGGCCTTGTGGAGAGCACAGGGACATGCAGAAAAGATGAATGTGATGACTTGGATCTTGCAATGACTGTGCCTCTGCTGAGATTTTTTTTTAATAAATCATCCCCAAAGTCTGTTCAAACCAACTAAAAATCACCCACAGCTTTTTTTTCTCAAGGGCTCTGCAAGGTGTTCTCCTCATCTTTCCTCCTCCCAGGACAGCATGCTCTCTTTTCAGCACTTACTGAAGCAGAAGGGAAAGGCTCTAGCCTTAGGCTTTGTTCTCCCCATGTGGGAACATTTTTACAATTCTTAATATTATAAATCGACTCTCGATTATGCTTTACTTATTTTACCCCTTATTTTACTTATTGCATAATGGCTATATCTGAGTATTTACAATATCAATGGTGATTTTTTTTACAGTCCTTATTGCAATGTTAGGCTGAAAATATAGGAGAAAAACTTATGATTAATATTTGAGGTTGGCAGGCACACAGTAAATCTATTTACTTATAGATTTTTAACAGAAAACTCATTAGGTATCATTTGTTCTCTGACAGAGAATAGATTGCTTGATATTATTTTCCATTAAAATAAAAGTAATATTATTGAATCGTAGCAATTTCAGGAATTTTACTGCCCTTCTGTGGGGCAGTTCTGAAGGAGGTAAATGTGCCATAGTGAAAACAATTTTAATAGAGTATTTTTCAAACAAGTTCAAATGCTGAAAGCAGTGGTGTTGGCTTAAATCCAGAAGTGACAGAAAGTGCTGATATTTTGGGTTTCTACTTGAAATCATTGTCTTTTATCATTATTGCAATTTTGAATGGAGAGAAACAAACAATCAAAGATACTTCTTCAGTAGAATTCATTTAAAAATGCATTGTCCTGGTGTAGCTCATTGTAAATTTCTAACATTCCTTTATACCTTAAAAAATAAAATAGTTGTAGTGTTTGATATGCTTAAGAAATACTGCAGATAATGCACTATCTATAGCAATTCATTGATATCAAGTTTTCTTGAAAGACACAACTTTATTCATAGATATTTTTTCGTATATACAATTCCGGATTTGGTCATAGAGTGGTGAAGTAGTATCTGGCATTACACATAATACATGAGTTTTGTACATATGTGTCCCCGTCCAACTCACTCCATTCTGGTTAGAGGTATAGAGTTAAAGTCTTCGCTTTTGTGCTTCAGAGTAGAGATAAGATCACTTTCAATGAATTGCCTGCTGTGGCCTCCTGTTCAAGTCTCTCATCTAGCAGCATTTCAGCATGGGGCAAGTTGTAACTAGTGCTACTTTGTCCTCTAGACATTTATTATTGGTATGTATTTGCTGTTAAAGTTTCTGCTAAATTACTTCTCATTCGGTTATTTTTTACTGGACTAATCTGGATTAATTTCAGTTTTCATGTCTTTCTTCTTAAATACTATTTGAATGCAACTCTGCCTTACACAAATGGAGTTTTTCTCGGTTCCAAAAGTAGTCAGGCCAAGTTTTACTTTACCAATTCTGGATTCACAAGATTTCAATCAATGCCTTGATCATTATAAAGCTGACTGATTTACAGACACCATCTGTGCTTTGCATTAATGAATATGCCTTGTATATTTGGATGATAAAATCATGCAAGAATAATGTCATTTTTACATTAGTGTGTGGAATTTTTGGCAAAAGGCTTTTAGTTATGTGAATGAAGAATGTAATGTAAAATATGAATGTAAAATAATGTAAAATTTCTGGTAAAAACTGTGCAGTAATGCAGGAAAATGACATAAATTAAGTATGGCTCCAAATTAATAATATTTAAATCTTATTTTGCAGAAAGATAGTGATGTTGAACATTGCTGTTGGTCTAAAGGCAGGATGGTTTAGTAGTATGGAATGAAAGTTACCACTACAGAAGTAGAGGCGGTTGGTGTGCTCATACATGGGAACAAAAGTGTCCCTAATCTGAATTAGTAAGATAAATGCAGTAAAATACTCAATATGTTGCATAATTATAAAATGTTAATAGAGGAGTTATCAATACAAGAATTTGAACAAAGGAAGTGAAAGACTAATGGAAAATAAGGTAGCTGCAAGAGAGTGGTGAAGGAAGAGAGATATTTCACTGATTCTAAGGAATCAGTGTATAGCTTTGAAGCTTGAAGCATGAAGTAGGGTAATATTTGCTGGTTCAAATGGGAGAAATCCCAACTTGTAGGTTAAGAATGGGAGTTTTTCCTCTCTGAAGTAATGGAAATGAGAAAAACATACAGTACTAGATAATCATGAGGTGACCATGCTATTACCATGGATCAGGAAACCATCAGAAAGTGGTTTCATGGGAAATAAATCCTAAACTGTTAGGTGAGAGCCTTCTGAGACCCCTGCAGCTCCTCTTCATCCGAGTCTGAGTACCTGTTCTCAGGAAAGGCAGAAGCAAAGTTAAAATGTCGTGGAAAAGGACTGCAAAATTGGTATAGAAAAGCGGAAGGATTTTCCTAAATGGAGAGAACACGAGAGTATGAATTTCACAACGCAGCATGTAGCATTGCTTTGCAGATCGATGCAGCCAGAATGCTTCATTTCCAGGGCTGAGCTGCTTTTGCTGCCCAGCCGAGCTCAGGCACCTCTTCTGGTGCACTGCACTCTACAGGGCTTGGCTTAGTTAGCCTTGGAAAAGGAAGGGAAGACTTCCCCATGGGTGGGGAAGACTGCTGCTCTCCATGAATTCAGGACAGCACAAACCCCAGGGAGGAGAAAAGCTGCTTACCGGGGAGGCCTCTAAGAGAAGAGGTAACGGATGGAAATTGACCATGAATAAGTTTAAGCTGAAATCCAGAAGGTGCCACTTAACTAGAAGAGGAGTGAGGTTCGGAAACAGGCTGCTGCTTGAAGGCTGCAGTTCAAAAGTATTTTTCTTCATACAGAAATGTTAAGGTACAGTTTTATAAATCCTCTCTTCTTACTCATTTATAGTTTGGTGTTCATGACTTGGGTTGAGTGCCCAAGTTTCTGCTGGGTAATTGTCTTAGCCTTATAAAGCAGTTAGAGTATTCTGGTTACTTAACTGATCAGTTGATCTGTTGAGAAAATGACTGTCAGATAGGAACCTGTGAAAGATCATTTTCTCCCATTTTATCAAAAGTGCATTTATTTAGCATCTTTTTTTTTTTCTATCTTTATTTCTTTATTTTATTAAGAACCCCCTGAGCAACACACAATTGATGCTACACAGAAATACTCCACATAGATTAACAGAGTTACCAGCCTATTACTTGCATGGTTTGAGTCACTTGCTATCCCTCAGATAGATCATTTCAAGCTAGGACTGATCATCTGGACAAGTAGCAGGAGGAAACGTTTTGTGTATAGTCTCTGCATAGAACCAAATGTCAAATTACAAAAAAAAATTCTTTACTAAGGAACATTTTAAAATCATACAATCTTTGTAAAGAGAGCTCTTGAACAACTGGAAAAGACACCTATGCCATAGCTGGGTTATAGGTTTTTAATTGATTTTTTTTTGTTATTTTGTTTTATTTGTTTTAATGCTCCAAAATAAAATAATTTATCAATACCTTTATTCCAATATAAGTTACATCATAGCCTTATTGCACAGGTTGCCCATTGCAATTAAAATTATGCAAAGAGACACAAAGCAGTTGGGCCTAATGGGCAATTTATATGGAGGCTGCTCCTGTGTTTCCATAACTACCTCAGAGATCATGGAAGACAGGTTTATTTAATGCAACTGCCTGCACTGCTTGTGCTTCCACTAAATTGCAGGGTGTTGCATTGTAGTCTGCGAGCTCTGGGGTTGGTAGTATTTGACAGAACATCACAATTAAAGTATGGTCATCTTTCCAAAATTTCAAAATACTGCCTGCGATTTCATTTTTGGGATATATCCAGTTCGCAGTAGATGACTTATATCTATTGCCCAGGGTGCAAAATAAAAACTCCGTGACAGATTTTTTTTTTTCCTTCTTTTGCTTTGAAGACTGTAGTGCACCTTAGCATAAATTCTTAGCCGAGTGATTACTTAAGCTTTTTGGCTGTTTTATTTCTTCAGCAAGCATCAGTATCCACAAAAGAAAGGCATATACCATTTAGGACTTGTACATTTAGCTAAACTTTGGAACCTTCATATTGTTTTGGTTAGAAAACTGTTGACAGAGCTAGACACATCCCAGAGGTGCCAGGAGCATGCTCATAGGACTTGCTCGGTGTGGGTCTCTGCATCCCTCCTCAGCTCTGTCGCCAGTCCGTCTGTCCGTCCCTGACAGACGCAGAGCCTCCTCAGCCCACGTGTATCCTGTGGCGCCTGCTGGAACTGCAGGCACTTGTTCTTAATCAAGTTCTGTTGGTGGTGTTGGAGCTAGCTGGAGGCAGCCATGGAGCACATAATATACTTAACCCACTCTGGACAATAACATTTGTTTTGGCCCTGTCAGCATTTAGCAAATGTAAATGTATATTTTGCTGCATATTAACCTCTTAATAACTGAGTGTTGACATGGTTGGATTCCAGTTCCCTGCAGAACACCAGAAAGTGCTAGAAGTGCTTTTTTCCCTGTTTTTTGGCAGTGAAGTGGCACCTCACAAGTATTCTTAGTCCAGTTGTTCGTTATTTGTTCTGTTTCAGAAGATGTGCATGTGAGAGATACCTATTGGCTGTAGTATTTGTTTATCAATATACAGAGCCCATCTTCATTAAGATTTCTTTCACTGTAATGAGACTTTATTTTTATAACAAAAATGCATGTCTGATATTTGATAACTCATGCAACTGTGTACTTTAACCTCCTTCCCCACCCAATCCACCTCCCAGAAAGTTACATTAAACAGACTTAGGCAGTCCATAAACTGTTACTCAGTAGGCTGTTGCTCAAAGCAGCAGTATTCTTTGTGAAGAGAAGGAAAAATTAATGTCTTCTGGGAAGACATTAATTCTTTGATAAAAGTCTGCTTATAGAACTATTTCCCCAGTAAAGAAATTTGCAGAGAGAGATAAAACTTTTAACTTTTTGAGATGTGTGCATGCTTTGCATGCTTTTTTTTTTTTCCATGTCTTTTTTAATACGGAATAAATCAATAATGTGTCTGTTATATTGAAATTGTCTAGTGCGGTTTAGTGAAGTCATGGTCAATAGTAAAGTACCTAAATTTCTTAGACAGGTGATCCTTTGGTCGTTGGCATGCCTATGGGACATAACTTGCATTTCTACTGTGTATATGAAAGCGTGCCCTACTCATAGGCAACAGAAGAAACATTTCCTCTTTTTTTATCTGGTAGTACAGTATTATGTGATGGAATATAGTACTGCTAGATGCTTGGTAGGTTGGAAGAGATAAAATATCTCTTGGTTTTGTTTGCTTGTTTTGGAGTATTTCTTTTCCTAAGGGATTGGCAGAGCAGGTGATAAGACACGTAAGAGTTTCCCATGTGATATTCTGAGATTCTGCGGATGTAATCTGCAAGATATATTAGACAAGCTTAGCTTGAAAATGAAAAAAAAAATGAGCAGCTTGAAAACGAAAGTTATCACAACATTACAGCTTGAGCAGATCTGCATTCTTGAATATTTTGCATTCAGAAAAACTAAGCCTGCTTATTATTTCCCACTAGTGTAATGCAAGACTAATTACACTTGTATGGGTATGAATCAGAGGAGATTTGGGGCCTGCATATCCAGTCAACAACATGCAACATGTACTCATACGAGATGAGTCAAGAAAGTTGTCTGAGTGAATATGACAATATGTGAAGGCGGGAAGTGCTACGTGCACATGAAGGTGTAGACAATAATGCAAAGATTACAAACAGAATATTTATGCAATTGAAATTTGCAGGCAAAAAATAAGATAATCTGTTAAAGTGCTTACACCACACACCAATAATAGGGTATTGGTGATTTATTTTAAATCCTCTTGACATAGTTTCTGGCCCTTCAAAAATGAGTAGGTAACATCTCATGAAGGAAAATGTTCATCCTCAGTTCTAAAGTTTCTAAAATTGCATGGCATGGGGCAACATTAAACAATAAATTTCCTTATAGTCATTTCTGGCATGAACATGGCACATAACAGATTGTCTGCAAGAAATTTAAAGCTAGTCTCATAACTGACAGTGTTCAAGAGTCACTTCTTTAGGATGAATATTAATAGTTTTCCAGTGTATCTCTCCTTAATCTCTGAACTGTACTTTAGTGTTTGTTTTTCTTCCAAAGATATTTTTCTCATTATTTTAATTTTGATTGATTGCAATATGCATGTGTGTATATTTTCCCTGCAGATTTCGTTTCTGGCCTCAGCTTATATAAGCCAGCATCTCTCAGAGGAAAGCTGCTCAGCCCTTGCATCTATTACCCATTACCTTTACCTCTGCCAATTCAGCTGGATGCTTATCCAGGTTAGTCTTGTTAGTTAGTTTTTTTTTTTTTTTTTTTTTTTTTTNCCAAATCTGTTTAGAGGTGACTGGTGACTGGGTTTCTAGTATTTCTTAGTATATGTATGTTTGAAATCTCATGCTACTAGATGAAAAAAATGTTACATGTTCTTTATTAAGCCATTCTCTCCAGAGCAATCAGCAAATGTTCAAACTCTATAAAGACTCTTTCAACTACTATCCATTACAAGTGTATGTAAGAATTTTCTCATCTCACTTTGAAAGGTATCATATAAAAATTATTTTCTCAAAACATTGAAGAACTGTTTTTATTAGAGTTAATAGCTTTTCTAAGCATTTCTCAGTTTCTCACAGTCTTTTAAAGGTGAAATGACAGCATAAAGTAACACCAGCATTGTTGGAGTATGTAGCATTTTAGTCTATAGACTGGCATAATATGAGAAGCATTCCTTCAAAATGAAGCAAAGAAAAAATATAAGGCCAAAAAATTGCATTAAAATGCCAATCAAAATGTGATTGGCATTAAAATGCAATTTTTTGCATTCATAAATATTTCCAGGATTCAGATGCATTGCACAATAGAACATGATACTGAAAAAAAGGAAAAAATAGTAGAAGACCATGAACAATCAAGTATGACATGGAAATTATCAACTGTAAGCTAGTCAAAACAACAAGCTATGAGTTAATTTAGAAAATACATTATCATTTCCTCTTCTGGGAATCTGTATTTATCCCTGTCTAATGCATAACTTTCAGCATGTATTTGGGTAATCGGATTTGTCCATAGCATGTTTAGAGATGTTATATAGGCAGCTACAGACTTTTATTTCATTGCTGTACAAACTCCCTAGTGTGCAGATTGTCACACCAAATCCAGAATGGCAAATTAGGCTATATCTAAACACAACTTTCAGCCCTTGAGACACTTGCATGGTCTTTGGCATTTTCCTGAGGTTGTTTCAGGCAATTAACTTAAGCAGAGCAAAATTCCAAGAACTGAGAACTTTAACAGCCTAACAGGGTACTTTAGATCCCATTTGATATGATGTATGCATTGTGATATAGTCACAGCTGTATGGCTGCATCACTTACACTGCTGTTGTATCTGTTCCAGAAAGGGAGCATGCCCTTTATTTAATTTTCTTCTCCATATTGAACAGAGATTTAAACTGCTGTGGCTCTACTGAGGCCTAATACTGTTTTCATTATGGTTGATTTTTCCTCCATTTTTTGCAGTTAGCAAGAGTATATGTTCTCTGTAGTGGGCCTTAATTTTTGTTTTGTCAATGCTGAACTTCATCTCCTGTATTTCCCTTTCATACAACTTCGCTTGTGACTTTCTCTTAGATTGGCTAATCTAAATCATTTTGTCAATTTTTGTCAGTTTGTCAAAGACTGTAAATTTCAGTCTTACTTTATTCCAAATCACAATTTCAAACCGTCAGTGTATTGACATACCACATATCTTACGTTGGATTCATGTAATATCTTTGCTCCAGATGAGAATTAATCACTAATTTCTATTTTGCTGTTTTCTTCATAGCCAAGTTACAATTTGTCTTTCATAAAATGATTATGTGTTTGTATAGTAGTCTACCTGTGGAGGGGGGGAAATTAGACTTTTGGGAAAGTATGAAGAGATTACTTCTGATTGCATCTTGTTTAGTCTTTTTTTTAATATTCCCTGAATTAGAAAATTTGGAATCAGCTTGATCCTTGAGTTAGTCGTGAAGGCTCTTCATGTAATTCAGAGAGTGACAAAGGTGTTCAAGGGGAATCTTTGATACCTGCTGAGTGAAGCACTGTCCAAAACAGCCAGGAAAAAAAGTCAGAATGAAGGTGAATGTCTGCTTGTCTAGGGACTGCTCTTGAGCTGTGAAAACTTCTGAACATAGAAGGAGCCCAGAAAAGAAGGAAAAAAATCTGAAATCTAGATGAAACTAGCCTTCAGCTGTAGTCTCTACTCCCCTTGAAGAAGAATAGGGTCTCACACTCACACTACAGAGCTAAATGGATAGATCTTCTAGCCAATGTTTATTTTGAGAAATCTCTCTATTTCTGCTGTTGTAATTGTCTCAATTTATAATTATACACTCATTGTAACAGAAACTTAATTTTTTCTATCCTAAGTATGTGCCCTAACCACTGGCTCTTGAGTCATTTTCTATACTATTGTTCATATTTGATAAATCAGTAAAAGAAATGGACAGTTTCCTAGAGACTGAGGCCCTCAGCTAACAGAAGACTGTTTTGATTGATTGTTTCATTCCGAAAGAAAAATGTGTCAGAGTTTATCTTTGTCTCATTAAAATGTTACTTGAATTAATAATTGTTTCTTATTCCATAATGGAACAATCAGAACTTGTTCATTTGTTCTTCCACCTGGACAGCTGAGAAATGGACTTTACATTTTTTTCTTCTGTAGAACTGATTATTGCAGCATGGCAACAGGAAAGGATTTGCTAAAATTAGCACTATTATTTGTATTTCATTGATTTAATTTTGGATCATCAAAAGGGAGCTGAAGACAAGAGCTTATATAATTATCAAGATAGAAATGTCACTGCAAAGGAAATGGTGAGCTAACTAAACTCCCTCAAATCTTTGAAGGAACACTGGTGTTAAGTGTTCTTCAATGGTAAATTAGGTGATGTAGGTAAATACGACTACACGAACATAAGGCAAGGACTTATGGTACCAATTCTTGGAAAAGAGTCTCAGTTGTGTGAGTGAGAATAATGGTGACTAGATAGTCAGAATTAGTAGAACCGACAATCCTTGACTGTAATTGCATGAATCAATTCAAGGATTTGCTGCCTAGAAATATTCACATTGAAGCACAGCCCAGGCAGAATTACCAGTCTACGTAATTTGAAGATTTCTCCATGCCTGTTTTTTTCCTTGAGCTCAGGGAATTTTTTTAGCATAAAGTGACAATCAGTAAATCTTAAATTTAAGTTTTCAATACAATAAAGTATAAAGTAAGAGAAAAAAAGACTATCAGTAGTGAGAAAATATTTCACGAAATAGTATCTTTTTTCAAATTGTTTAATAATTTCTTCCTGCCAATGTTCAACATGGAATTCATGATTTTTTCCTGTGTTCCTTTGAATTACACAGGCAAGTTGCATCTTAGGATTTTCCAATGTTCCTTCAAAGAAAATTAAACTTTACTTGTTCCCACATCACCAAATGACAATAACAAATGCCATAAGAATTATTACATTAGTGTAATGTTAGATATATATATTTACATGGTACTAATACCAAAGTATGCAGACTTGGTAATACATTAGTATAGTGCACTAGACATAGAGAAAATGTCTTTCTTTAGAGAAGTATTTGAAATGTTTGGTAAACTAGTAATTTTTATGAAAAACAAGTTGTATGTGATGTAGTTTATGATTCATGATAGAAAGTATTGCATATTCATCATATATGAATCACAGAACAAAAACTGTAATGACACTTGTGTGATGTAGGCAATCCAAAAACCACTAATTAAGCATTTGATTGTAAAAAACCAGTTTGCCTGAATAAACAGAAAACAAACTGTTGTCCATGGAAACTCAGAAAATTTCACAAACACCGTCATTTTACATTCTTGGCAGTGAGTATGGGTCAATAAACAGCTACAAGTTAAGCATATAAATCAGTCTTACGTGAAATTGCTGTGTAGTCAATGGAGAGATCTAAATATTACTGGGTAAGATTCACTGGGTGCCTGAAGATGCCAGTCTCTTTCCATCAACTGTCGAGGGAGCCTAGCACATGCTTGAATTAGATGTCCTTCAGACTGAAAAAGATGAAATTGCTCATATACTCTTCCCCTGTAAAAGGTTAAAAATTCTTATATAACATGCAGAGATGTAGTTACCATAATAGGCTTGAAGTGAAGAAATATCGTGCAAACTATATGCTAATTATGGATAGTTAAACATTTATTAGAAAGTAATAATGTGTGAAAATATGCATAACAGTATTAAGCATTAGAAAGTCTTCCACTATTAACTTCTTAAGAAAATGCAAAGATTGAGTAAAACTCTGCAAGTATTTTTTTCCATTGCTCATACTAAGTTTTTTCGAGAGATTTCTATCCCACTTGTTCATTTTGAATCATATATGGTTTTTAAGATCTCATCACTTCTACTGTTTGATAATGAGATGAACATAATTATATGTCCTTTTGTGTGAAGGCATGGAAATTCAAGAGGAAAATAGAATAGTGTGTTTCTCCCACTCTGATAGTGTACTTCCAAGGGTATAAATAGGTATTCTTATTTATAATCTCTTTTGGTTGCTTATAAGAATAAAATGAAAACAGTATTTATGTTGGAAAATTATTATAGATTTTCTGAGACAGAATGCTGTGTTATGACTTTTGGAGTGATTTGTTTTTTGAAACTGTTAATCATTGACTAAGTCTACTGCTTAATATTCTGCTTTATTCTTTAGGCTGTTAATTTCTGGTATGTCCTGGTGATGAATGATGAACACACAGAGCGACGCTATCTGCTTTACTTCCTTTTGAGTTGGGGGCTTCCAGCTTTTGTTGTGATCCTACTTCTAATTATCCTGAGAGGAATCTATCATCAGAGCACAGCACAGATTTATGGCCTTGTCTACAGTGATCTGTAAGTTTTCTTTCCAAAAAGCATAAGCTAGTTGTTATACTTTCTATGCTTTTGTTTGCTTGGCTATAGACAACCTTCGTGTTTACCTTCGGATGCCATAAGAGGCAGAGATATTCCTGGGTTAGTTGAAATGAAGTGTGTTAACAATAGGCAAAGTTGTACTTCTAATGCATTTGGAGTATATCCCCTGCAGCTTCTCTTCAGTTCCTTCTTGGGCTGAGTAGTGAGGTAGGCAGCTCCAGAGTGTCTGTCTTGTGAGTAAATGCTGTGTTCATTTTCAAGGCTATGAATGGCTACAGCTGCAGAAGGGGGCAGAGGATTAGTTTTTTCTTCTCCATTTATATACTAAACCCTCCCTTCTTAAATTATTAAAAATATTCTCTACTAAACAGTGGTCTTACAATAATATGTCAAATTCAAATCAAAGAATTGAATACAGACTATTCTAAGCCTCATTCTCAGTTTCAGCTTGTAGTGCAAATAATTAATACTGTTCTCTCAGAGCTATATTTAATCTCAGTAAAACTGCCCTCATTAAAATAGTGCATCTTCATAGAGCTTGAGACTTTTAAGCAAAATGATACATAAATAAATGTTTTTGTTGTCTGCTCTATCACCTTTCCCCTGGCTCCATTTCCAGTGAAGTTAATCTGTGATCATAGCTATTCTAGGATAGGAGGATATTATGCTTACTCATTCTGTGTCATAATTACATGCTGCTTGCGCAGCAAAGAGTAAACACACAGCTTCTTTTTAAAGTGATGTGAAGATGTATTAGTTATTTTATGAAAACTTCATCAATAGACCTAAAACAGAAGAATATCCACATTCTATAAAAAAGGGTTTGGTGTGCTTTATTCCAAAACAATCCATCAAAACTCAAAATATTTTTGCCATACAAAGGGAATTCACATAAATAATGGAATTTACTTCCTTTGTGTGTGTGCCTGTGTGTGTATATGCATATGTATGGCAATTATAAATTATTATGATGTGCACATATTTATGCATATATATTTGTGTGCACTTAGTATGTATATAAGGTACAGTGCAAGATAAGCAGGGATGTTTAAATGGTAAAACAGGTATAACAGGTGTTCTAATGGTTAGAGAACTAGGCTGGGTCATGGGAGCTGACTAGTAGTGTTGGTCATGGCTTACTGTCTTAGTTCTGAAGTCCCCACAAGAGTGGGGCATTTTGAATATTCAAGCTCGATCAGAGGGTGCTGCTGGCCTCTGTACTGTGTTATACAACCAGGTATTCCTTCAGGTAATAGGGCACACAAGGAGTGTTGCACTTCCTTTTAGGGTAAAATATTCCTCTGCATCATGCATGCAGGTATTGTTTGTAACCTTAGCTAGACTTCTCACTGAAATTAGGCAGTAATATAGATGGTATCGCTGTGCACTATGCACATTTCCACTGTGCAGTGGAAAAACTGTTTCACTGGGGCTTTCTTTAGATATACATGTATCACTCTCTCAAAAACATGGATAAATCCCTAAGGCCTGATAAAATTAAACAGAGGAAAATTACTTATTCCAGCTCATTTGCCCAAATTAAATATAAAACTCTTTCCCAGCATCTTATCAAAGCTGGGCAACCACTTTCTTTGCTAGAAACCATCCCAAGCTTAGTGACTGTGCAGCTCATTCTAGTTCAGTCATTGTGAACTCCAGAAGGAGGGAGGTACAAAAATTTATATAAATAGTGTCTGTGCTCAATGCTAGCTTGAAAAGTATTTTAAAAGTTGTTCTTAAGTATACCAAAGATGACTTTCAAAGCCAGGAAGGTAGGAAAGTGGATAAATTGAAGTACATCACTTAGATTGTTTGCTCTAAGTAGAATGTAGTGGTGGGAAAAATAACAAGGAGCTTCCCAAAACCAAGGTAATTGCATAATACCTTCAGAGTCAGCCTCAGGAATACAGTTTGAGAACAATGGCTTGCTACTAAAGAACTTGTTTGATGTGAAGCTGAGAGACTGGTTAAAGTAATAAAAGCAATAAAAACCGGTATTGTAGCCTCTGCTAAGTGATTACTTCTGCAGAAAACTCATTTTTCCATTACTCTGGTGACTAAACTACTATTTTTTTCCTAACCCAAATGTCATGGGCTACAGTAATAGCCAACAAAGTGATTGAGCTCAAAGAGCTTCATTTTATGCTTGTAATGAGCAAAGAAAGATTTAAGCTCTGTTGGATTTTATGCTCCCTAGGAAGGGTGAAAGGGTTGTATTTTACACACAAATGTACGTATGTTTTGTATGATATCTCACAACTTGCACAACATGTTGCAGGATAAAACTAATAGACTTTGCTATGATGACATCAGTAGTATACAGATGGGTAATTTTTCATAATTATCTTGATTGATATGTGATATGAACAGGGCACTCCGTGATTACACTGAATTTCTTACATGATGCCACCAAATTGTATCATGTTTTTGGATAGGAGTTCAATGTGTTGAAGAACTAACTGCAGAGAGAGGGTGCCTTTATTTCTGCCTTCACTGATTTCCCATTGCTCAACTGTTTTCCATTTCACCAGGATTTAAAAATTTTGCCCCTAGACTAGCATCTATAGTGCAAAGCACTGTGACCTCCTTCACATATTTCTGGCAACTAAACTCTTCCCACTGCTGTGCTGAGAGTCATGGAACTGTCCGTGTGGTGCTTCTCCTGTGCTCCCCCTGAGGAGTAATTGCTATTGCTCACCTAGTGCTTTGAAGAACAGACCCACCATGGCATTTGCAGGAATGTAGTTGCCAGAGACCTATTGCCGTTAACCAGTGCCCAGCCATAGACACTGCAGAGCAGGGCACAAATTAGTATCATGGATTCAATTATTATGTGTTTGTATAGCTGCCTTTTAATTCTGAAATAATTTGATACTGAGTTTCTCAGTACTGATTCGGATTGTGTGTATGGCCTGTCTATGAGGACAGGAGGACATAGGCCTGTCTGTGAGGACTATGTTCCAAGTATAGCTTCAGCTCTCTTCCTTTGGATCAACAGGATGCTCGCATGCCTACATGGGGTAGCAATTTAAATAAATGTGATGTCTTCTATATTTGTACGTAGAATGAGAGAGCTGCAACAAAATTTCTTCAGAAAAATGTGGGAAATGTGAAGAGGATGTGTTTGCTGAAAGGCTGGTTGAATAGGATTGGAAGAGTTGCTAATGAAAGGGATATTGGCATAAATCAAATGAATGGTGGGAAAAAAAGAGAAAACTTTAGAGTGAGATGGTCACTTCCTTAGAATGAGTTTGAAAGGTAGATTCCTTTGGATACTTGTAAAGAAAGAGAGGAAGGTTCTATGATTTTCTGAGATAATGTTTACTAATGTTTAATTACTGTGTTTACTCTAATCTCTCTTTGAAGTATATTACTTCTCAAGTTTTCTTTTAAAATGAATTATTTCTGTCTATAGAAACAGTTGGCTCAACATGGAGTACAGACATTCACAGTGTGCAGTTTTTTATTTTTTCCAATGCAAGTAAAAGAAGTGGTTTGGTTACACATTTTCCATCTGTCCTGTTTTTTGCTTTTCAAATGTTGCATCAAGCTTTTACCATTATTGCAAAGACATTTTAATTAAATCTGTAACATATAATTTCAAGTGTACTCTCTATCTTGATCTCTAGGTTTTATAATCTAGAACGCTTAAGCTTGCTTAAGAATTGCCCTTATGGCTGAGGCATTAATGTTCTTTAGTGATAAGAGACAGATTGAAAGAAAACAATGAGCTCCTTTCAGCAGCCTGCTAAAAAAAGATGAGGTAAGCTGTGAACTAGATAATGTCTCTTTTAAAAACTCTCAAAGTGAGTTTAATCTCAGCAACAAGTTTAAGCTGAGCAATACCTTTCTATTATGTCTCTTAAAAGTACAAAGACAGTTCACCTAGTGTAGTGGAAAACATTTTGAGGCAGTATTCAACTACAAAAAGAGAACCAGAAAATGCAATGGGGAGATGAAGAAATGAAGAAAAGGAACTGCATAATATCTTGCTCCCAATCTCATCAGTGGTTACTCTCAGGAAAGAAAAAGTCAGACAAAATACTTACGATGTGTTTTTAGAAGACTTATAGCACAGAGCTGTAAATGGTTCATTTGCATACCACTATAGATGTGGGCATAAAACCTCAAACTACTGAATGATTTAGGACTAGCTACAATTTAACAATTTTTATGTAATAAGCTTGGAAATATTTATTAAGAAATCATATTGAAATAAACTTTCATGTCATCTTCTAACTCTTGTATTTACAAAATGAAGAAGCAAGCAAAAGAACTTTTAAAAACTACAGAAGGGCTTCCTTGCTAATAAAGTGGCTTTTTGATTTATGTAAATCTGAACAATTCATCGTTCACACTTTCATACAAGTAAAAATTTTGAAACCCTTTGAAGTCTTTTGAAACCCCACCCGTTTGATAGGGTTTTGCCTTAACACATCTGTTTATGAGATCAGAGGCCAGAAGAGTTTAATTTTTTATTAAAGAACATGAGTTTAAGAGTTTAATTATACAACATTAACTTGATTATTATCTGAGAGGCTGCCCCATCTGGCCAGAGGGGTAATAGCCTAACCAGAATCACAGGTCAGTGGAACTGGAATTTATAACCCATTTGGGCATGTTCAAAAATCTTACAATAACATTAATATTTTTAATACCATTTTGCATCATTTATACCATTTATTTAATACCAGTTTTATAAACTTAAAAAAAGACATTTCTATATGGTTGCATTAGAACTTTAAGCTTTGACTCTGACTAGATTTTCTTTTCACTTGAACTCTTCAAAGAAGACCAAAGACTGTTTTCATTAGTGTATAAGCTAGAACAGGCACTCTCCATGTGATTAGATATGACAAAATAGAAATTTGAAATTTAATAAATTGATCTCTCCCTGCCCACTGTGTCCTTACAAAAGATGATGATAGTTTTCAAGCATGGTTTTGGTTATATCAGTAGCTTTTGAAGTGAAGCCAACTCTGCATAGTTTTTTCTTGTTCCTGGGTAGTCCCTTTTCAGGCATTTCTGAAACCAGGCTTCTTCTGTTGTTTCTAGGAGCTCTTTCCCTCTGCCAATTCCTTCTTTAGAGAGATTGTTCACTTGTCCAGGGGAAGAGCAGCCTTCCATTTACATTAGGAAGTTTCATGCAATTTATAAATTTTTAACTTTAAAATCCAGTATAACATACAAATAGAGTTCAAAAAAAAAGAAAAGAGAAAAAATAGTCATTGCAGTACTTTAAAATTGCAGAAGTATGTTTGTATTTAGTTTCAATGATAGTGGAAATGGTAGCCTCTTAGAGCAGGAAAAGGCAATGCTAAGTGTTTTCACAAATGTATCTTTTTTGTATCTCATCATCTGCTCTGGCGATGTGAATGACAAAGAATTAAGAAGGAAAGAAAAGAAACAGAGACCGACAAAAAGAAAGGTAGAAAGACAGAAATAAAGACAGAAAGACAGAAAGAAAAAGAAGGAAGTTATCTAGCAAAATTCCTTAAAAAAAAACCCTGCCTCTATTTTGTATGTAGTAGCCTAGCTCAAGGAAGAGATTTTTCTAGCTAAGTCATTGAATCTCTGACTATGCACCCACACAGAGGTGGCAGGAGACTGCAAGACTGCAGAAAGCTGGAAATGGTGAGCTTTTTCCGTGACTAAGAGTTACTCACATTGTTGTTTCTGTGAATCAAGCTCCAACCCATGGGCATGGCACAGGGCGCGTATTAGTGTCTAGGAACCATGGCCAACATTGTCATTACTTGGAAAAGAAGCTTTAAAATAGGTTTCACTGGTCAATTCACTATGTATCCTTCAGGAATGGCACATTTTAGTAGGTCAAGGGCACTTTGTGTATTCTCACATAAGATGCAGTCAAAGCTGAATTTCAGACAAAACTGCCACTGCAGCTGCTGCCTGAATGCTAACTCTCTTTGAGCAAGTCACGCCCTGTTGAAGGGTAACGCAAACTAGTGAGAAAAGATAAGCCCAGAGACAACTAATGTTCTGAGATTTTAGTCTTAATTATAAGTTTGTTTAACACGGGTATACTACGAGCTGTACAGTGCACAAAATCCAGAAAGCATGCACTTGCAAAGATGTTTTTGTGTGGTGCAGAACTGGCCCTCTCAGAGGGAGCAGCCTTGGCAGTATTTGGCATCGTATGTGAGTTTAGTCAGGAAATAGAAGGCTTGAAAAAATCATAAACTTGCAAACGGTTATGCTGTGCTTGTGTATATGTATAACATGATGTTATACAAGGGGCATAAAAGTTGCAAGAGGGGAGAAATACTTTGAAGTCGTGCCAAGACTGGAAGTTTGAATGGTGAGGCCCGCTGGAGATATCTCCAGTAGAATTGCTGTGTGTATGTGGTGGGGAGGAACTTAGGCCTCAGCCTGAACAAATATGTAAGGCAGAAGGATTTGCAATAAAATTTTACTGAAATACCTATCTGACTACTACTCTTCAAGAAGTTTTATTCCAAAGGCTACAGTCCTTTGCAACTTCTAGATATTTCCTGCATGCACGCAGAAGGAGAATTCAGTAAGCCCTAAGTATCTGTTAGAGATGCTTTTTCCTTAATTGCACACCTGGCAGGCTGGTGCACTGACATTAACCCAGGCAGCCAAAGTGCTGAAAGCTTCTTTGAGCCTCACCAAGTTGCGTCAATGTTTCATTTCTGGCAGATTTTCTGTGCCAGAATTGTATTCAGATTCCCAGCGTACTAGCTATTCCCTAAATGGGACCCTGCTTCCTTCATTCAAAGACTAGTATCATTCCCAGCAAAATTATTTTTTTTTAGCTTGAGTGAGCTAATTTCTGCCCAAGTAATTGTATAAAGTCTCCTTCTGTTATGCTCACCTTCTCATGTTACCTTGAAAGTACTGGATTTAGTCCTGATTCTTAAGAATGTTTAAAATATAAGACATTCTACATGCAGCAACAACAAAGTCAGTAACAAGGGCAAGAATTCAATGTTAATTGGGCCATCAGTAGTGCTAAGTGTCAAAGGTGGATGGTTGATATGATACGTAGATGCAGAATTCCCAGCCCCTAATCCCTCTCATCACTCTCCCTCCCTATTTTTACTGCTTGGAAATGCTGCTGCACATGGTCCTCCCTTTTGCCCTGCTTGTGCTTCCCGTTATCCCAGCCGCTTCTGTTACCACTTCCTTTCTCTTTAGCTTGCTATTAGAGCACTTAGCAATTAGAAGCTTTTTGGAACAACTGTTGCTGGAGCTGAGCGCAGGATGACACTTAAGCATCTGGATGTGAAGCCGTATGCAGCATGAACTGCTGAGCTGAAACAGTGGGGAAAAAAGGCTGTGCTTTTCACTGGCTCATTTCTCATCATTCACTGTTTTGCCCTTCTCAGCGGGGTCAATTAGCCCATGCTGAGACCTGTGCTACTGTAGCAGAAATGTTTCTGATGCACTAGAGCAATGTGGGTTATCTCTGTGCTAGACTACAATATAGATACCTCAAAAATATACTATTGGGCAAATTACCCTGCTTCGCTGCCTTATAGCATCAGTTAAAAGATCACAAAATTTGGCCTTCTGTATTATGTGCATGTGTTTTATTTTCTGAACTCCACATTATTAGCAGTGAAGCTGCCTAGTGTGCTACCTACTGCTAAGTATTATATAAAAATATCTCACTGCTAAATGTGATGGCTTTA
>VWPW01009983.1:0-198771 GCA_013389825.1 Crypturellus undulatus
CTCCTTTTTGGACATTTCACTTCTGGAGAGCGAGAATTTTCCGCACACTTAGTTCACCTTTTATACTTTTCTTTACATGCAGGTGGAGCTTGAGTGACTATAGTCATACTTAATATTGTTATTGATTGGTGAAAAAGTTTCTCGCTTTCATTTAAAGGTCCAGTCAATCGAAAATTTAGGGCGCATGCTCAGTGAGGAGTGGTCATACCTCAGAGGCGGGTAACTTTGGGGATGGAGGTGTGTGTTGGCATTATAATGAGCAAAGTTCAAGCAAAGTTCATCTGAAAAGAGTGATTTGCCACCCTTGCTGGCTCAGCACTGGACATGTTACCATATATCTCCTGTTGGGCAGCTACTGTGCGGCTTATCGGCGACCCAGCACAGGGAGTGCAACAGAGTTTGGCCGCGGTGTCTTCACTCCGCTCCATCCTCCGTTACTCCCCTTTGCAGCTGCGAGGAGGGCAGATTGTGTTGCCCAGGGAACTGTGGAGGAGCAGGGTCCGTGCATACCAGCCATCCTGGAAGCGCCAACTGTGTATCACCCCAGCAAGCTGCTGTAATGCCAAAACTTCTATCAGGCCCTAGGTTTTCTCAGAAGTTTCCCCTTTTCCAGGCCATCCTTCCACACCATGTAGGACTTGGTGTCTTGCTGCAGTACTGGCTGTCCCTATTTATTTCCCACTTTCCTCACTTCAAAAGGAAATAGAAGCAGGAGACATGGCTTGGGAGACACAACACATGAGATTATGAATAAGAAATAAAAATCTGGGAGAAATTACACAGTGTATCTTGGAAGCAGGTGTGTTTGAACATCATAAAAACATTTGCAAAGTAAAATCATTATGTGTTTTTGTTATTTGTGTTCAACATACCTGACAAAATAGATACCATACTGAAAAGAAATTTAAATTCTGACAACTTCAACTCTTATTCCAGAAAAACTTATTCATGCTCCAACCCAGTGTGCAGAAAATTCTCGCTGTCCATAAGTGAAATGTCCAAAATGGCGACAGAGGAGACTGAAGACTTTATTCGAATAAAGGGAGAGTCCACCATGCATATCCCTGTGGAGTCTCTCAAATTGCTGGGGGATACAGCCCCCCTTTTATCCTATTTCCCGATGAGAGACGCCCTCTCCTTTTCCCCACTGGCCAAGGTACTCAGGAGTTACAGCCTTCCCGGCCGCCTACACCAAACTGCTGCCTCCCTCTGCCTGTTCACACCTAAGGTCACCTGACTCCTTTGTCCCCCTTGCTGAAGAATGAAGGGGAACTGCCCTATTTCCCCTCTTTGTAAAGGCCCTCAACTCTTGGCAGATGTTCTTTTGTCCCCCTCAACTCATGGCTCCACTCAGTCTCCTGCTCCTTTGTCCTGCTCTTCAGCCAGGCTGTGGGGGAAGCTCCTTATTTGTAAAATCACACACCTTAGCTTTCCTCACACCAGCTATTTGACAATAATACTGTTGGTCTTTGCTAATGGCAAGCCATACCTTCTCCCACAGCTCTCCCCATATACCCAAGCCCTTTCTTACTTCAAAGAAAATCCATGGCATGTTTTAATACCTCTGCTACACCAATGCTTCAGCTGAGACTTGTCTCAGAAACTCTGCAGCTTCACTTGGTAAAAGAGGGGTAGCATTTCTGCTGCTCCTGGTTTGCAGTGAATGGTTAGGTCCTCAGCCAGAAAACTTCACAATGGGGGAAAAATGTTTCAGGCATGTGGAAAAACAAAGCACTGTGTGAATTGCGAGTTGTTGTTCCCCTAAAGCCCTATTAGTTCATCCAAGTAGCCTTTCACTGCTAAGATCTAATTTGTACAAATACAGAGATATGCCTAGTGTTGCTCAAAACAACCCGTTAGTGGGGTACCTCCTATATTTCATGCTTGTGGAGTGAGAAATCACAATGATTTGTTGTAACATGAGAAACTGGGGCTGCGACCTGAGCCTGCCTGACCCTGCAGCCAACAGAAACACACACTGAGGAAACACAAGAACAAGGAGAGCAGCAGAAGCTCCCCACACACCATGGACAAGGCTGCATTCCTGAGCCACAATAAACAGGTTGGATGGACCCTCTGCTGAAGAGAGGAGTGAGGGGAGGCGGTGCCCCTTTGCCCCCAATGGGCCCAGCACCGCCCAGCGTATGCAGGCAGGACCCATTGCCCAGCCTTGCTGCCAGCGAGCTGCCCTTTGTGAAGCAGCATGGTGTGGGATGGCCCCGGGTAGTAGTGCAACGGGATCTTTGACACCAGGTACCGCCGTAGAATTCCCTGAGGGGCAAGACAAAGCCGTGGTGGTGGTGGTGCTACCTGCTTGCAGCCCAGCCACTGCGCAAAGAGCAGTCCCATGATGGTGGTGTCCAGGGTGGGCGAGGCAGCACGAGCGGATGGGGGTGAAGCCAGGATAAACTGGGTGTTTCCTCATGGCATCTGTGTGATCTGCCACAGGTTCCCAGGGTGCCATCTGCACTACTGCAGGGTGCAGTTTTAACGCAGAATCGAGGTTTTGCATTACAAGTTCTTTAGAAAGTGTTCTCTAAAACTTTCCCTGCAATTCTATGAATTACTTATTAATGACACAAATATTACAGCCAGAAAAGGTGGTTTCCTCTAAAACTCTGTGTTGCAGTGCTGTTTACCTGTGCACTGACACAGTGCAGTACCTGTTTTAGATAAAAATTCATATTATTTTAATACCTTGCTTAACTTTTATTACTTAATATTTGAACCCATCAGTGTCCTCCTGTATAAGCGTGTAATGAAAGCATGAGCAAGCTGGTCTCATTTCATTTCAGGCTAAAAGGGAATCATTTCTTGAAAAGACTTCTACCAACCAGTGGCCACAGTGCCAGCGTGTTTTTTAGCACTGCATTGGCCCATGTTTTGGGTATGTGGCATTAGAGGGAACCCATCTGCCATGCCCGAATCCAGCACGTGGTGTAGCCTCACCAGGCCAACAACGTTCATTCCCTATTTTGTTTGTTCCTGTTACATGGTAACAGGACTGATACCCATCCAACTTGGCTCAGTTTGCTAAAGTGACTCTGTTTTCATAGAATTATCTGGTAGTGTAAGATAAAAACCTACCCTTACCTGGCATGTTACCTGACATTCAAGTCTGAGCCTTCTGGCAGAAAAAGAATACTGCAGAATTAAAGAAAAAGTGGCACTGAAAAGGTATAAGCTCCAAAGATAATCTATCATCTTGTTTGTTCTTAACACATACATAGGGATTGGTGAGAACCTACAGACCTTTCTAAAGCCACCTGAGCAAGAAGGTGCCCATGAGGCAGCAGACACTCTCAAAAAAAATCCTAATGTCATTTCTTTGTTTAGTTTCAAAACTGATCTTTTGTAAAATAGTCATTTGAATGAAAATTAATCTTACTTCATGGCTAATGAAAGATCATTCTTCATTTTTCATGACTGTCTTCCTGAGAGAATTCGAAAGCACTGTGCATACCCAAAGGTGAGAGGCTTCATGTGATCTTACTCCAGACACAAACATTTGGCAGTGCTGAGGTAATATACAGTAAGGGTAATGTACATAGAAATACTGTGTCTGGATGGAACACAGCAACACCAACCCTGTTCACTTTGTACTCTCCTTTCTAGTAAGTATGCACAGCATAGACTACTGAGCAGTTTCTAGGACTCGTATTAATCTTTCCTTTATAGAACAACTCCAGAAGAGGCCCCCACAGAAGTTTGTGTAGGAAACAAGGAAATTAAGTTTCCCTTAAAGAAGATAAGTCTCAGACAGCTGTGTTTTATTGGGTGGGTATAAAGTAGCAACTGAGTAAAAGCATTCTTTCTCCCTGAAAACTTCCTCTGCATTTCCTCATTGAGTGTAACTACAATAGTAACATAATTGCAACTGTCACTGAAAAGGGATGAAAGGAGGCCAATATCACAAAGGTCAAGCAGTAAATCTTCAGATCTCTCCAGCTTTGGTTTGCAGGAATTGAGTACCAGTCACTGAGGAGGTAATCTATTCTTAATGGAAGACTGAATGAAAAGACAGAGAGGAGCAGTGCCATATTTTGATAAACTAAACGAATCACCCTTTTTGACATAACTGTCAGTCATCACAATGCTAAGACAGGAGTGAAGCAGGAGCCTTTTGAACCTTCTAATGTCTTTTGCAGGTGTCAGCACTCTGGATTTCTGAAAGGGATTTTGGGACGCTTTTGTAGTCTGTCTATGAACTACGCTGGTGTGTATATATTTATGTATCTATATTCAACATGCCTTTGAGAACCTTGCAGTTCTCTTCCTGAGCGACTTGCAGATACTATACAAGTATATAATAAATGAAGCTTTTCCTAAGGCAAATAATTATTTCATATGCCCATGACCCAGCAGTGTTATAAAAAGATAAGGAGAGAGCCCAGAGAATTCTGTGTTACCAGAAGATGTCAGAAAGTGTCTCTACCCTAAGGCTTCTGAGAAATACTCCTCTGCCATCCTTACACTGTGCATGACTGAAAAGAAAAAACAAACAAAAAAAACCCCTGATCATATTCCAGCAAAATTCCAGTTCACAACACAGGCAATGAGGAAGGTAAAGGAAGTTTCTCACTCTCATTAGTGATTTGCCTATATAAAGGAAATAAAGAAGAAAAAAGGACATTAATTTATTTTATTTTATCAATGAATATAATGCACCTATCACCAAGTATTTTTAGGTACACAAATAATAGAAACTTAAAAACACATAAAATAATGACTAAATGGACAACTTAACAAATAATAATGAAGAAACTTTGTGGTTCGATTGAGTCAAACAGATTATGAAGTATAATACAATTAACAGCATTAAAGCTAATTAGTAAGTGTTAAGCTAAAGCTATACAATCATTTCTCAAAGCACTAGCACACTTCATTCAATTCAGCCTTATTAGCACCTTGGTACCAGTTGCTGAATGGCTCCCAATTACTCTTGCATCCCTGGACTGTGTGTCAAAGACTTTTTAAAGTAATATGCAAAAGGCTTTTTTTTCCGCCCAGCAGTTTTTTAGGTAAAATGTAAAATACAGAGAAAAAAAAGAGTATTTGTTATTCAAGTTTCTAAAGGTTAGTTACTTTGTTATCTATACTGTAAGAAATTCTTCAGTATCGTTGGTAACTGGAGTTGTGGGACAAGATGCAGTCTAGCTCTTCCTATGTAATTTCGGATACGTAGTCGGCAGAGCTGGCAAAGAGAAGATGGTGTAGCTGCAAAAAGAAAGGAGTTTAATTATAGAACTAGGAAGGCCACATTTTGTTTTACAACAGTTGTATATAATAATGAAATCTCTAAAAACGTTCATATTTTGTAAATTCTTCATTTTTTCCTGTTCTTACACTCTTTTTCCTCCAAGGTATAGAAAGGGGCTGCTGAAACCTGCTTAAACTCTATAAGAATCTAAAATGCAAAGTCAGTGAGATCCAGCAAAGAATTCATGTTTTTAATTAGAAAACCTGCACTCAGAAAATACCTGATGACAACTTTAAAGATGAAGTTACTTTTTGGTTTGCTTGTTTGGTTGGTTGGTTGGTTGTGTAGGCTTCAGAATGGATAAAATACAAGAAATACTGAAGAACGGGGGAGGTGCCAGAGGACTGGAAGAAGGCCAGTGTCACGCCAGTCTTCAAAAAAGGCAAGAAGGAGGATCCGGACAACTACAGGCCAGTGAGCCTCACCTCCGTCCCCGGAAAAGTGATGGAACGGCTGGTGCTGGCCATTGTCTCCAGGCACATAGAGGACAAGAAGGTGCTCAGGACTAGTCAGCATGGATTCACGAAAGGGAAATCATGCTTGACTAACCTGATAGCCTTCTATGATGAGATAGCTGGATAGATGAGGGGAGAGCGGTGGATGTCATCTATCTTGACTTCACCAAGGCTTTTGACACCGTCCCTCACAATATCCTCCTAGACAAGCTCCGGAGGTGTGGGATGAATGAGTGGACAGTGAGGTGGATTGGCAACTGGCTACATGGCAGAGCTCAGAGGGTGATAATCAGTGGTGCGGAGTCTAGTTGGAGGCCTGTGTTGAGCGGTGTCCCCCAGGGGTCAGTCCTCGGTCCAGTCCTGTTCAACTTGTTCATCAATGACCTGGATGAAGGCACAGAGTGCTCTCTCAGCAAGTTTGCAGATGATACGAAGCTGGGAGGAGTAGCTGACACCCCAGAGGGCTGCGCTGCCATCCAGAGGGAGCTGGACAGACTGGACAACTGGGCAGAGAGAAACCTGATGAAATTCAACAAGGCCAAGTGCACGGTCCTGCACCTGGGAAGAAACAACCCTAGACATCAGGCTGGAGACCGATCTGCTGGAGAATAGCTCTGCCAAGAAGGACTTGGGCGTCATGGTGGACAACAGGTTGACCATGAGGCAGCAGTGTGCCCTCGTGGCCAAGAAGGCCAATGGCATCCTGGGGTGCATTAAGAGGAGTGTCTCCAGTAGGTCGAGGGAGGTGATTCTACCCCGCTACTCAGCCCCAGTGAGGCCACATCTGGAGTACTGTGTCCAGTGCTGGGCCTGCAAGGACAAGAAGGTTGTGGAGCTGCTGGAGAGAGTCCAGCACAGGGCCACAAGGATGATCAGGGGCCTGGAACATCTGCCCCGTGAGGAGAGGTTGAGGGAGCTGGGCCTGTTCAGCCTGGAGAAGAGAAGGCTGAGAGGGGATCTAATTAGTGTCTATAAGTACCTCAAGGGAGGCAGTGAGGAGGATGGGGCCAGCCTCTTTTCAGTAGTGGCCACTGACAGAATGAGAGGAAATGGCCACAAACTTAAGCACCAAAAGTTCCACAGGAACTTAAGGAAAAATTTCTTGACAGTGAGGGTGACAGAGTCCTGGAACAGGCTGCCCAGAGAGGTTGTGGAGTCTCCTTCTCTGGAGATCTTCAAGATCCGCTTGGATGCAGCCCTGTGCCACATGCTCTAGGTGGCCCTGCGTTTGCAGGGGGGTTGGACTAGATGACCTCTAGAGGTCCCTTCCAACCTTAGGCATTCTGTGATTCTATGAAATACAAGTTGTTTGTTACTGAACCAGGAGTAAGCAGGCAAAACCTCCATATCCCAGGATTCCAGATCACGGTTATTGGTACTAACTAGCTTCTGGTAACTGCTTTGTTCCCCTGGACCCCTTCACAATACAACTTGTCAGTTTGCCTCTAAAGAAATGCCTGTGATTATGACAAAAACTCCTCTACTTATTTCCCACACATATGGATGGCTTATTTTCCTATACAGGGTCTGTATCTGTCTGAAAAATCCTTTAATAATATCCTTTGGGATATTATCTCTAAGGCACCAACTTTAAGAGTAGGATTCCTACTGCCATATGTGCTGGCACTGATGCCAGCCTCACACTGGCTAATTAAGGTAAGAATTAAAAAGTATTCTTAGGCTGTTTTTTCTTTTGTTCTCTCTATATAAGACAAAGCAAAATTATAACATATACACAAACAGCATGCAGTGTTATTTTGCTGTCACTAATAAGAACTTATTTTTTTAATCTATTTGTAGTATTTAATTTGTAATTTGTGTCAAATGTACTACCAGCATTTTTCATGCTCTTTCAAAGTCTTGAGTGACAACTCTTATTTCTCAGATAATTATAACTCAACAAAGAAAATTTAATCCGAAAAGAAACTTCTTACTGTGGATTCTGTCTCTATGAAATACTTTATAATCATACATAACAACTCATTAATATTATATTTTTTAATTGTCTTTGCATTGGTATATATAACTGGGAATACACTGAAACAGTTTATATTATATTTTGTACAAACTGACAAGATTTTAACCAAAAAAAATCTATACTTTCAGTAACTGCATGCTGGACACCTACAAATGCTTTATAGGTATGTCTAAAATATATTTTAAAATATATTGGCATAGCTGATCAAAACTAAATATATATTTAATCTGAAATGAAAATACATAGTTTCTTTTTAACAAGTAGATAGCCAATAAAAATTGTAGTTTCAATGTCTAATTTTAGAAATACCTCATAAACATAAGAAGATACGGTTTCAGCTCGTATATATTCTGATGCTGCTTGGTCAACATAGCCTGAGACTATAAATATTACTGGCTATTTTTATAGCTAGAAATGCATTTATCATCCATTTCATACAGCATTGTGTTAGCTTCTGTAACATTTTCATATTTTTTCAAGAACAGAACTTATAATTGTAAAAACATAAAGCTTACCTTCATGGAGGAGCAATAGTCTCTCCACTAAACTGCTTGGGGCAGCTAAATCTACAGGCCGCTCAAAATCTGCATTTTTGGCATTTATGTCTGCCCCAAATTCAAGGAGTAAGTTTATGATCTCTGTACTAGATTGTTGGGCAGCAGCATGTAGTGGAGTTTCCAAATGCTTTCCTTTCTGCACATTGGCACCTGGTGGTATACGGGCATAAAGGGACAGAAGAACAAATGGTCATTAAGTTAAGACAGTGCTTAATACCGTAGATCAATAAAGAAAAGAAAAAAGTGTGCATATGCACAAACACACACACATGCACACCCCTTTCCACTCCTGGAATGCCACAGTGAATTTAGCCACCTAATGAAATTTACTGCATGCCTGCATCATGTCAATTAACTAGAAGTACTGCTGGTGTAATGCTAGCAAGGCTGTGACTGAGAATTACACTCTTGCTGTAATTGTTCAAATATATGTTTAATTCACAAGTCTGGTTCTCAACATAACAAATGATCCTGTAACAATGCAGATTTTGTCCATGGATTTGGATTGAAACACAGCAAACCACAAACATTGCTTGTTTGTTTGATTTATATTAAATATATAAAATGAAATTTAGGAATCAAATGCCTTTACCTAACTCCCTACAGTTTGGCCTCTATTGTTTGCAAAAAAATGAATCAGAATATGCTAAATTATGAAAAAGGGTGGGACTACATTGCTGAAGAAGTCTATTGAAAGAACAATGGTTACTGTTTAAAAATTATTTCTAATTTACTTTAGTTTTTCCTACAGAAAACCTACAAACCCGTAGTTGGTGCTGAAAATTCTAAACACATTTATCACTGGTCTTGCTTCGTTTTCCCCTCATATGCTTACTACACCTTAAAAAGAGCGAAAGTATCACAATAAACTATTGTGAAAACATGCATTGTGCAATCTGGCAAGTAAAGCTTTGATGACTGAGCACAACTCCTTAAAAAAAAAAGGGTACTGTAACCCAAATTCAAAATATAGCAGTATCTTAAGTTAAACAGTCTCGTACCTGCATAGAGAAGCTTTCGAATGCAATGGATCTGCTGTGAAACACATGCTACATACAGAGGTGTTCCTAGGTGAGGAAGATCTTGGTCCACATCTATACCCCAGGATATCAGGACCTCCAGACATTCACTGTGACCTACCAAAGAATGACGGTGTTGCTTGACTTCAGTAAGCTGTTTCATAGACAAAACTGGACACGTTTATTAACACTATTGCTGAGACATTTTTCAGCTGTTCCATTTTGTTCAGCAGCTGAGTTCTTACCTCTACTGGCTGCTTCATGAGTTGGTGAAGGAAGACAGGACTCCCACTGAGCTTTGGCGCCATACTCCAACAAGAGCTCAGCACATGATGCACTGCCTCTTGAACATGCATTAAATAGAGGTGTCACTCCATCAATTGTCGTGGCGTTTACCTAGAATACATAAGATCTTTTAAAGAATAAAGTTGAAATAAGGATATATTTTTAAACAAGATGCAGCTAGCAACTGCATTAAAATACCAACAAATACACTGCCTAGAATAACATGGCTTAGCTGTTGAGTCCCTGTGCTACCCTCCTGCTCTTATCACACTCCTCGGTTGAAACTAGTTTACTACTATTATTTTTAGACTATGTTGAGTAAAACAAAATACACCTGGAATACTGAAGTTCACACATTTATATTCAGGCAGTAAATTACTTAATTTTCAGTAGTAATTGTACTTATCTCTTTTAATTGATACAGAAAATTGAAATCTATATGTGTTGGGACCTTCTGTATGTACCTCTGTCAGCCTGCACGCTCCATATTAAATGTAGGAACTATTTGTCATTTTATTCCTTATTTTTACCTCTGTGTTGGACACTTCATGGGATGTAGGCAGACTTAATAAAAGAGGGTCTCTTGCAAGCCCCTCAGAGAAAGCTAGTACAGGAGAGACACGTTCTACATTTTAGAGGAGAAATAATATAATTTAGAAGGAAAATAATGTATGGCTGGTGCCACACTACAAACAGATTTTCTCCAATTTATTAAACTATCTTACTGTCTTCTCAATTCCCATTTATTTTTCTTGTTATTACTTTTCTGTTTGATCGCTTACATACATACATACTTAGATGGACTTCTCTCTCATTTTTTTTTTTTTTTTTAACCTGCAGCCTCTCTGCTGATATTTCTTTGGCCTACAACTTTCTTTTGCTAAGCTTTCAGATGAGAACTTAATGTAGTATAATGAAATCAATGCCATCAGTATGGACAGTACAGAGAAATAACAGTTAAAAATATGACAGAATATATCCTTCTCAGCTAAACAAAGGTACTGGACTTCATTCAGAAAAAGAAACTCACATTTGCTCCTGCTTCAAGAAGGATTCTTGCACAGCCAACATGATCTCCCAGGCATGCTTCATGAAGTGGAGTGACTTGGTCAATTGTTAGTATGTCTACATTGTAGCCCTAAGGAAGATATGAATGATGTACGAAGATTGTACAAAGGCTGTTAAAGAGTCATTTCCTTTCACTGCTAAATGATCAGTTTTTATTACTCTAAATAAACTTAAAACTCTACATGCAATAAATAAATCTTGAGTGAGCACAAAAAGTGAATCATCAATCAAAGCAAATAAGAGAATGAAAATATGCTTTCAGCTCTTCTTTTTTTTTAATCAGAAATATTAGAGACTGAAATAGGGTATGAAGGTCTAAGGAAGGTGTAAAGAAGATAGAAACGGATTCTTGAGATGCACAGTGTTAGGACAAAATTTCGTTAGTTATACAGGAAAATTTTTTCATCATGGGGATGGTCAATCCCTGGAACAGTGGTCCAGAGAAGTTGAAGATTCCCCATATGTGGAGATCTTTAAAAATTTGCATGAATTGCAAATGCCTGAGTCTAAACTGTTTTATGTTTACATGATTCTCTGCCCTAAGGTCAAACAGGTTTCAGCCAGGAGAACTGTTCTTGGATTGATAAGATGATGGAGCCCTTGAAATTTTCTGCAGTAGGTGCTTTTTGATTATTTAAAGTTAATTATCATCTTCATTTTCTTTATACCTTAAATAAATACTCCAGTATAATTTATCGGTATTGTAACAGATAGCATGACACAGTACTGTAATATTAAAATTCAGTGATTTACATTCTCTCCCTCTGCTATGAAAAAAAAAAATCACAACCATGCAAAAAAACAGAATCTATGACTCTTTCTGATCAAAAACTATCTTTCTGATCAGCACTATTTACCAGAAGACTCTAACTAGTGGAACTACTGTAACAGAAGAGAAGGAAGAGTGATATACATTCTGATACAAAGATTAATTTTAAGAAAGTTTTAAAACAGGGAGAATATATTAAATATTAATTTATATCTTAAGCTATTAAAATTTCCACATGTGTATTGCTATGAAACATTCAAGTGGAAAAAAAAGAAAAGCAAAGCAAAACATACCAAATCCACAGTAACAATCTGGGATGAGAAATTAAGTAATATTATTAAGAAAAGCAATTTTAAGAACACAGCCTTCACCTGTGACAATAAAGTCTTTAGAGAAAGAAGACGTCCTTGACTGGCTGCCTCATGCAGAGGTGAGCGATCTGCCCAAGAACCTATATAATAACAACATTTATTGAGTAAACCATATATATTAGAAGGATTTTGGAATGAGTACAGCAATGCGGAAAAGATAATGCACAGAATGATGTCAACTGTCCCATGAAATTAATTGCTTCCCTTTAAAGCCTGTATTTCAAATCATCAGTTTCCAGAGAACAAAAACTAAGTTCCATTAACTGTAAGCATTTATATTAAATGATTCTGTGATACAGTGGAGAACAAAGTCTATATATGCTGACGATATTACTGTGATTTAATAAATTCATCAGTTTCTACAAAATAACTTATTTTTGCATTTGTCTTTCAGAAACTTATAAGCTTCCACACATTAATATTTAGACCTAAAACAGACATAAACCCGCCTGAAAAAGTACTAAAGAAAGCTTCTAATGTGTATGAATTCAATTGGGAAACCCTATGCCTGCTGAGATTCATCAGCTGCTACTACACAAGTGCAAGGAGAAAAGTACAGAGAATCCAACTTCCATCCCAAGCTGTTTGCCATTTTCTGGACTGCACTGTGCAGTACCTATTTTTGAATGAAATGAATTTTTGAACCTATTTTTGAATGAATTAAACAAATCAGTAGGACTTTGCAGACCAGTGATGAGAACATGCACGGAGTCACAAAAAGAATGACTGAAAAGATAAAGACTGCTCAATCTGAATAGAAAAGAGAGGGTAGCTAAAAACATATAAAATAAAAGACAACATGGAAAACATTAAGAGTTTCTAGTTTCCTTTTCCTATAATTGAAGAAGTCATTCTATGAAAGTAAAACTTAATCACATATAAGACTATCTTCTCCCAAAACTCACAACTACACTGTGGAATTCAGTGCCACTGCATGCTACTGAGACAGGAGAAAAAAAAAATTACAGCACAACTGAATATTTTAGTTACCATAAGATTAGATAAAACTGACTATAGAATTAAATACTGGAGGTTAAAATTTCCAAATTTTGCCCTCAAGAATGCAAGAACATTAGTATTATGTTGCAGTATCCCATATCCTGTGACATTTCTTGTACTCTTTTTATTGGTGTGAATAACTGGACCATAGGTAAGATCCAGAGTCCAACATCCTTTCAAAACTAATTGCCGTAAGCAATGCATGCATGTGAGTGCACATGTGTATATGCACCCCCCGACACATGCTGTTCCTTTTACTTTTTAATTTGTTTTTACTATTATTAAATATCTTACAATTCTTATTTCTAGCAATAGGAGCTGAGAAAAAATATAAATATAGAAAAACCATTGGGGATTTTAGGATGCTTGATACTACAGTACCAGAGCTGAGAAATTTTATATTGACCTGATTTTTAGAAAGTATTGACATTTCCTCTCTCCCATGCCAATAAGCTCAAGTACAGTTATCCTATCAGCAGGCTGGATACATACAGTGACTACGAAAATTTTGACCAATGCTCTCCTCCTTCCTTAGTGTTGCCATAACAAGCACTCCAGTAAGCTTTCCAAAATACTGGATACATTGATTCTGAATAATTGCTCAAAAGTAATTAAAAGTTGTCATTAGAACCTATTTTTGAAATTTTGTCCTTATTTCTTCACTAAAGAAAACTTCTCTTTCTCAACAAGTTATTTTATTCCTAAATTAATAGGGAAAAATAACACTAAAGCACTTGACTATTATATATATATATATAAATTTTTTTTTAAAAAGAGAAAAATTGTAAATGTCATTAACCCTTTATGCATATTAAATATATTCATACTGAGGTCACTTTTTGGGATAAAGTATAACTCTAAACAGGACAGAGACTCAGACAGAATCTGAAAGAAAAGCTTTTTGCATTTTCCTTTCCTACTTCTACTTCCCTCCAAGACTGCTCAGAATAATGTCTATTGATGTTTTTATTTCAGTGACATCAGAGAATCAAAAAACGCTGGTTCCCATCCCAAACTCAGATTTGCACCTAGACCCACTTTATATCCCTACTTTTGAATAGATACATTGAAAAGTTAATTATTTCTGCTACATCTATTAAATACAAAATGCTTAGCTTTGTTATCAGCTCTATTAAAAAAAAAATGTAAATTTCTGTTCAAGTTTGGAAAAAAAAACACATTTCAACTGACTTGTCATTAAACATAATAATGATCATTATTGATCATTCAGTATAAAGTGGACAACAAGAACATGTTCAAAATAAATACCTTATCTTATAAATATTTATCCTATAAATTAATAGGTGTCTTCAAAAAAATTAAGTTTTTTGTTTAGCTTCCTGCCTTCTGCTAATCTAAAACTCTGCCTTGTCTGCTACTTAGAAAGCACTAACAAGAACATAAATGAGTAAACTTCCAATTCATTGTTGTCTGTAACAGTGGTATTAGCGATCATCTATTCAAAAACTGGTAATGTATTAAGTCCCTCCTGACGTAGTCTCTGAAAGATGCTGAAGGCAAAGCATCTCTAAATTTAGAAACCACTTCAGTTCCAAGCTCACTCATATGTAGTTCATCAGCAAGGGCAGCCTACTCTGTTCTGTAAACACTAAAGAGAAAGAATAAAGATATTCATTGTATTAACAGGCAAGGCTAAAAAAAATATTACAAAATATACAATACCTAAATCTCCATCTCCCCATGGCACTTCCAGCCAGCTGCAACTGTAAATCCTACTCATTTCTTTCAATCCAAACTAAAAATCTGTTCTCGCTGGTTGGGCTTGTTCCTAACACACTTCAGTTATGTTTGGAAGGGGATCAGCAGTTCACTGTAATATGAACTTTCACCTGTAAAACCTCAGCAGTAAACACTGCTGTAAGATACAAACTCAAACAGTAGCCAGGTTCTTTTCTTATGCTAAAGCTCCTCCTTCTTTTTTTTTTTTTTTTTTTTTTTTAAAGTTTTGAGAAGAAGCCAGGATCTGTGCATTAGTTTTCCGAGACAGCCTACGTGGAATTTCAACACAAGGGAAATTCATAGAGAAATCAATAGAAGCTTGAACTGCATGCAAACTGCAGGACAAATGCTTTCTCATGTAATTAGACATAGGGATCCGCAGTTTATAGTATCCTCCAAATGTTCATATGGTATTTTACCACCTTCTCACATTATATTAGAAAGGAAAGAAGCATAGAATATTTCAAGCCTACCAAATGCTCCTCAGTTCTGTACTAGCTCCTCAGTTCTTCTAGCCTTCCTAACTTCCTCTGTCAATTAAGTTCTTAACAACTTTGGTGTCGTGAAAGTGAATCTTTGGTAACTATATGTCAGCAGTTAAAGTTTCATCTCTAAGTTATACATTAATATATCTATCTAGAAATTACTAACATAACATATAATTACTCTGTGTATGTGTATATATACACACATGAAACTGAAACATGGATGAACTCTGGAAAGATATGGATTTTGAATCAATCATCACACAGACTTTTAAAATTTGGGGATTTAATTCCAAATTCAAATGCCAACAACTTCCAAAAGGTTTGGAAACCCCCCAAAACAAAATTTCTTCCACAGTTAAACTTCTGGTACAGCCAAGTTACATGTTCACACATTCTTTTTGTCACACCACCTATATTTTAATATTCATATTATTTTCATATTCTATTTACACATCCTACTCAAGCCAAAATCTAAGTATAAAAGGATTAATTTATATTACCTTTTGGGATATTCTCCCAAAAGTACTGAATTTATCTTCATAACATTGTGCATTCATCCTATTTTATAACTAAGGAGCCAAAAGACAGTATTTTAATGCTCAGATTGTAAAATGGCACTTGAATTTTTAGGTTAGATGGCTCATCTTGAACCATTTAGATGCCACAGCAGACACACAAACAGAATCCACTTTTGGAAATAGAACTCAAAAAAATACCCCTTTTTTTTCAATTGTGAATTTCCACTTCATTCATGACATGCCTTCTAATCTTTCCAATAAACAGAAATACACGAGGCATATTTTTTCTTATATAAACATCAATATCCAAACATGGCTTGCTTCCACCAGCACAGAAGCAACACTATGCTACACATGGCAGTGGTAACGGCAATTGTTCCTGCCTCTGCACTGGGCCTTGCATACATAGGAAGAAGTGTGTCAGGCCCCTTATTCTGCCATGGGAAAGTTCAGCAACAACAGCTCCTTCCTCTATCCATTAGTTACAGAGTGTGTTTTTCTACCTTCCTGAAGGATCAACAGCTAGCCAGATTTTTGTCCAGCCTAAAAGCTTGCAAACTATGTCACAGCAAGGGCACCAAGCTGTAAAATCGTATTAATCTCTAAACCTCCGTAATCAACAGAGACTGTTAGACCCATATTAGTATTTCCCTGCACTAGTTATTAAAGCAAAAGTGGACTTTTTCAGTGAACTTTCCACACAGCAACTGACAGAAAAGGAATACTGACATTCTGAGGTAACTTCAGATTTTGGAGAACTTTTGTCTAGAGGAATTTTTGACTTGGACTCATCAAATAGTCCCTAGACCTAAACCAGACTGTAGGTAATTTTGCCAAAGCTGGGCTCATAATTCTGAGCACTTTTTCAATTTTTTGTCCTAGAGTAACTGCCGCAGACAGTATCCTGTTGGCCAGCACTATGGCACCCAGTGTGCTGATCTTGGTTAAACCCAAGAGATTTTGCTAAAATAGCCAGGTTGTGGTCCTCATGCCACTCGCCTGAAAAGCTTTTCCTAACTTGGTTCTGCTCTTCTTACCTCTCTTAGAAAATCAATCTAAAGTCTATCTGGTATGACATATGCCTTCTGTCCCCTTTTCTAGCCCATTTTACAATCTGCAGACATTATGAGTTCTAGTGTGATGCTCTCTGGCCTTGTTATGGTAGGGTACATGGGGAAGATAGTTAGGTTTGCATGTCTGTATGGGTCCTTTGGATCTGATATTATCTTTTGCCTGGTATTCAAGTAACATGCAAGAGAAGTCTCTCACAAGCTTCAGGATGTCTATCAGAAAGCATACAGGTGAAGTTTGCCCATCACAAAGAGACTGTAAGCAGATCGACCTGGTAAAGATGCAATCTTCAGAAAAAAAAAGCTTGTCACGTTTTTTGAAAATTTCAGATTTTGACAAACTGTGGATAATTCATTATAAAAATGACAAAAAATAAAGTCTGTTCTAATCCTGATCCATATCAATGAGCAGCTAGTCCTAACATTTTTAAACAAAATATCCATAAAACTCCTTTTCTGATGAAGACTGAGGTTGTTGGAAATTGCTGATGTAATAAACTGAAATGTTCATAAATAAAAGTTACAGTAGAATAGGGGAATTTTAGCCCAAATGAACAAGTGAACAATAGGAGGGAAAATTGCAGGTTAATACTGATGAATAATTATAAACTTATAATACTGTTGCAGCTGAATAGTTACTGGGGAAACTACAGTAACTACAGCTTAAATTATTGAAAATTGCTTAATTCTAAAATTGGCAGTACTGAAATAAGCAAACCTATTTTAAGAATGCTTCTCACCCTACCATTCACATGCCATATACCTATGTTTTACATGAGAATTTTGTAATTTTTTCAGGGGAAAACATATTCAACCTCTACCTCCTGCCATCTGCCCTTTCTATTTTCCCTAGTTATTTTATTATCTTCCACATGCTAATTTCAGATCATCAACATTATCAGGTTTTCACTCCCTTTTCTTCTTTTTTTTTCCCTCACTCTGAATCTTAGAATATGGTCGTTATTAATTAAGGTCAATGATCTCTATTTAAAAAAAAAAATCCCACCTTTCAGCTGCCAATTACTCAAAGCTCTCTTTTACACTCTTGTTATACTAAGACAAAATTAAAAAAAATAGAATATACAATATAGCAGTCCTAAACTTCACTACTATCACTTAGTTTATTTCTCCTTGCACAAAATACCTCCGTGTTCAGTAACTTAAGTACCTCATAAGTACTTCTGTATGTAAACCCTTACAATCACAAATTTGCCTTTAGTATATTAGTTTAAGATGCAATAATTCTGTCACCTGTATTTCCTTCATTGCTTTCTGTTTCAGTTACCTCTAAACTTGGTGTATAAAGTTACAGGTCCACCTCCTCTCATTTTCTCTTGTAAACAATTAGCGTTCAGTGTCTAGTTACCTTGTGGCAGGACAGCAAAAGTCAGGGTAAGTCAAGCCTTAAATGCTTGCATAAAACAAACAGGGCAGATAAACAAGACCGAGTCATTTAGATCTGCTGATTTCAGTGCAAAAGGAACAAAAAGTAGCTTCAATACCTTTGTGTTAACCCATGGCAGGGAACAAAGTGCCACTAACAAGCATGCATTTACACTACATCCGGAAAGAAACAAAAAAGCAGTTTAAAGCCAGAACACCATAAACTGGGTCAGCTTAGCACATTTCAGTACACCCATCGGTTTGTGAAATGGCTGCTGTACTAACCTTGGCTGGTGAGAATACCCCAGCTAGCTTTTCGCTTCGCAGGACACTCCCCTATACTTTCTAGGCTTCTTTTGGGGAGATTCTGGTGAGTGCAGCTCCTCTCAACAGCAGTATTTGTTGTCATTATTTACTTGCTTCCTGAGGAAAGCTTGTCTGTCACTAGTGGAAATACTCTGGTCTGACGAACAGCCACAAATGAATTTCGACTACCTTTTCTCCTGCTTTCAGTTTTTCACAAAGGATCTTGTTGTGATTACTGAAGAATGGCTACAACACTGAAATCCATTCACTCACATTTACTAGCTTGGACTAGTGAGTACATAGAGGGGGAAGGGAAGGATTGCTCTAGCATTTTCTATTTTTAAAACAGAGAAGGAATCAGCTTAGCTACAGCATGAGTCTTAACTATTTACATGATTTAAATGGAAAGAAGGTGTTAATTTTTTTATCATTAAATCAAAAGGAAAGAGATTCTTAAAGTACAAGTATTCACTGCTTTGCTGCTTGTATAATAAGCACTCTAAAAGAGAAAAAAATGAACTGTGTTTATGAGAATAGCAATTCTTTTATTAATGACAACTTGAAAAAAGATTACTGAATCAGGCTTTACTCATACGTAATTTAAAATTAAGACAAAAATTTTTGAGTTGGGAAGAATCTAATCATTAAAACACATTTTGTTTTTTGTTGTGTATTTTTAGGTAGGGGACATTGTAACCTATAAATGTAAACCGGAAACTACATTTTGAAAAATTAAAAGCTGTTTTGACTAGACTTCATCAGTTATTTTGAAAGTCTGATTGCATTATGAAAGAAAATCTGCAATTTCATATTATAAGTCACTATAAGTCACTATATTTAAAATGTAAGGAAACAGGGGCAACAAACTATTAGCAATATTTTTTGTTCGTTTGTTACTGTGCACCATGCTGATACTACACAACAAGAATATGCAGGGAGAAGAAAAATAATAGATCCATGATAAATTCTAGCATGGAGTGACTTCCTTGTACCAGTAACACCCTAACATATTGCCCTTCCCCCTCCTTCTAGTATTTATTCACTGTCATCTTCTACTAAAGTAAAAACTAGCCATTTGTAAACCTTTTAAAAGGAAATAAACATTACTGTTACATTCCTATTTTTTTCAGGTAATTTACAAAAATATATCCCTTAAATGTTGAAATAATATGTATTTTTTTCTGTATACTTTTTTTGTCTTTCCTTAATAAATAATAAGTGGCACGATCATAGTTGGGTGGGACAAGGAGAAGGAGAAGGAGTAGTCATAATCTTTCAACCTTGAATTTGCTGTGCCTGAGGCCTGGTGTACCTGACTGGAATGTCCTTACAGGAGAACAGGAAAAGGCGGACTAATTCTACTGCAGCAAGAGAGAAGAAAGCTACCCTCCCACAAAGATGTTGTGGCTTTCAGAAAGTTGTTTTCCTCGGTTTCAATCTAGCTGAATCAGCCAGGGTGTCTCATAGACTGAAATAAACACCTCTCCAATCCAGCAATCAGGCTCAGCAACTAAAAGCTTTAACAGTACAAAAGGCATTCACACCGTAACTATGCCACTTTAACATCAGAATTTCTTGTTAAATTGCAGCATCTTTATCAAGTAAATAAATGCAGGAAAGGATGATGAATGAACAGGAAACCTTACCGTGTGCATGCACAAGTCCAGCTCAGGAAGATATCTGCATTATTCTACAGGTGACAAGTAGCCTATGCCAATTTCTACATTTCTCATGACTCTGGGTTTCCTCTCAGTTTTACATTCCCTTTTCTCTTTAGAAAAGAATCCTGAGACTTTTGGGAGACGTTGGTGAGGATTAGGAGCAAGCGAAGCAGGGCAGGGACTGACAGTAGGTTGGCGAAACAAGATGTGCATGTGTTTTTGTAGGAGCTTGGTGGGTGAGGCTGTCAGCTGAGAATGAAGTAGGGTCTGTTGTGTGAAGTGCTGCAAACAGCACGGGAGGAGTTCATACTGCTTGATCTCCACACAGCTCCAGCCCTGTGCACTAGTATTGTCACCACTTGCAGAGATGTGAAATGCAGCAGCAAGGAAACTAGCATATGCACAGACAACTGCCGTAGCTTCAAAGGAGTCAGCAGCCCCTGCTCACTCCCCTCCACAGAAATGTCTACAAAACAATGAGATGGCAGTGAAGACAGACTGCCTCAAAAATGTGTCACCTTCAAGGCAAGGATATTGAGAAAAGTATCTGTTCCATAAACACTTACTAATGACTATTGTTCATCTACTTGGAATACTTTGAGGACATCAGAATGTAACATATAAAATGTGTACTATCTTTCGTCATACATTAAAAAAGGCAATACACATCACATACAGGATTTCAGAAGTAGCTTTGCTCTACATTCTGTCTAGCAGAATGCCTAGCAGAATGCCTAGCAGAATGTAGAGCATTCGTCTACATTCGATAGATGAAATCAGGGAAAACTTTCAGATTATACTTACCCATAGCAGCAATGCAACTCCTTGCATAAAAGGAGCAAGATGAGGGGGCAGAAACTACAGCCTCAGAGTAATGAAATTGCAGACTTTTACTGATGAGCTTGGCTTCTGGCTTAGTTTAACTGGCAAACATTAAATAAACTATATTCCATTGATATTTAATTCCATTTTATTTACAATAGAATAACTTTTATAAGAAACAAGAAAATTTTTCTGATGTTTTATCCGGACTTTTTAAAATACAAATGTCAGTATACTTTCAACATTTGTGTGTCAGCAAACAACTGAATTTACTGTATGGGGACAACTGTGCTCTGAGCAGGTGGCAATGGTTGCAGAAAGAAATTTTTTTTCCTCCATTTCAACAGGGAACCCACTATATTCTGAAGACTGCTCTTAATGCTGCAGAGATAACTTAATTAAAACAGTAATACCAAAAATCGATACGTGATGCAGCCTGATGCAAACAGCCCACATGCCCCAAAACAGCAATTTAGCTGGGAGAAATCAGGCCAAACTACCCTATTTTTAAATGCCTCACCCCAGTCCTTTTTCTATGCAACCCTCCTCAATTTAGCCAAATGATGGGCCATGTGGCTTCCCAAACTATTTTGTGCTTTCAGGTTCAGCCCCTCTATCTACTTTTTAAAGCAATATAATTAAGGGGTTACAGTGACTATCCAGAGCATGCCACATTAAATTCTGAAACAGGACATGAAACTGCCTTTTCCTCCCTGAATGATACACTGACCATAAATAGAAGGTGACATGATGGACAGGTTTTCTGATCTCAGTGCTACTAGTTCTACCTCTTTTCCCTAAGATTTTAACATTTTGCAGGCCTTGCACTCTTTGATGCTTGAAATTAGATTAGAAACTTTAGAAAGGGCTCAAAATTCTGATGTTATCAACAAAGGCACTACCTTAGCCATCCCAGAAGCCAAATATAGAATGATGATACAATTGCTACTTTCCTTCCCTCACAGGTTTGCAATGTGCACCCTCCAGATATCTTCATGTAGTCCGAGAGTCCTCAGATACTGGAGATGAGTAGGAGAAAAAGCCTAAGTTCAGCAGCTGGCTTAGTAATGGTAGAGAGCACCTTGGATTGAACCTTCAGCTGATTAGTCTGAGGACACAGCTATATCTTTTCCATACCAGGAAGGTTCTAACACAACAAAGAGCACCAGCGACTACTGTAACAGACTGAGCATGCCATGATGAATTTATGACCAACCAGCCAGTCTTGCTGCGATCATGAGTAGGGCTCAGTACTTAGGCATGTCATACATTCCCCCAAAGCCATCATCATCCAGCTCTGGCACAAGTTCACACTGCTGGCTCGCATTGCAAATGTTTGAGAACATCTCCTACAACAGAGGAGTGTGAATAGCAGAACTCTGGCACAACAGACGTACGACTATGGGAAGGAACATCACCTTCAGGGAACTATGCTATTTTGGTTTTCCCATGCGGCCTTATGCCAACTGCTGCAAAATGGACCAGTGCAGATGGTACATTTGAGCTTGTCCCAAGCTAATACTGGAGATTCCCTAATAGCTTTCCTTTAGTAACAGCTGTCTTTGCCATTGCAGGTAGATTGCTTTATCCTTTGCTCTGGGATTATTTTTCAGTCTTATTGCTAAGTACCTTTAAAAAACAGAGTTACATCAAAGTTCACACTGATACATTCTGTACTTGTTTGTAGCTCAAAAGTTTATTACTCAATTCATCCAGGAAAAAAAAAAAAAAAAAAAAAAAAGATGAAGGAGATTTCCATATGAATTAGTATAAAACATGCAAATCAAGCTTGCCAGAAGATCTATGTTGGTGAGAAGTAAAATGTCCACCTTCAGAAATGACACAAATTTAAAGGAGCCAAAAATGAATGATTCTGATGAAAACATGCAAAGCTTTTCAGAAACAGAACTTATGATAATGTTCTTCTCAGGGGGTGAACAACAACAAAAAACCTTCCATGAAGGAATACACTCAATGAGACATCTCAGCTCTTTTCAAGGAAGCAAGGATGCAAAGGGGTTCCAGCAGGCACATTCACAAGAGGTTGCTCTAGGCTCAGAGATTTTCTTTGATATGAGGGAAGGGTCAGTGCCTGCCAACAGATGTGTTTGAGTTTTGCTGGCACAGATATGCCAGTGCTCTGCCTGCTTGAATTGCCACACCAGTCTATTTCCATCACATAACCTTCACCAAAATCCCTTTAAGGTAGATTATACTCTTCAGAGGAGATTCTGGTATTTTGTATTCTCTGGTATCTGGTATTCTGGTTGAGATGTGGTGTTATTTACGTCATTTTAAGCAAGTATCTAGAATCTCAAGAATTACTTTTGAGTAAGAGTCTTCTCTGGCAGAGTTATTTAGCATATGAAGAGGGGGCGATACAGAAAAATCTCCCTTTTGAAGCTTTTAAAAAGGGTACTCACATTATCTTAAGCATTTCAACACCATTAAGTTACACACAGTGTATGAAAACTAAATGCTAAATGCAGTGCCTTACACTGAATGGTATGGTGAATAGGTATGCCATACAATATTCCTATCATTACTAAATGAATCTCTATTGTATCCAGAAAGCTAGTAGAGGTCTTATATGGCTTTTATTAATAGAACTGTGATCTCTATGGAATGCAAGTTGAGAAAATGCCTCGTGCCTCTCTCTCCTACCTAACAACTGTTGCTGAGTGGCATTATCATTGCAACTTGTTAGAACAGAATAGGAGGAAAACATTGCTCTAATCATTTACTGTAGTTCCACATTTAATAATAAAAAGTAAGCTTTCCAAACAGTGTAGCTGTTTGGAAAACACAGTCTTTTTTCCTAATTTATGAGTGATCTTAATGATCCTGGTTCCTTAGACCCTTAGGTCTGCCCAAGCAGTGCTCAGTGAACAAGCAGCAGGAAACACGAAGCTTAATGCTGTTCACAGAGTCTCATAATCCTGAAAGGAGACTCCCATCTTAAACTGAGACAATTCCATGGATGCCCTAATTTGGAATAACTAGGAATAACTAACGTCCTGGGCATTCCTACCATCTGCTGCCAAGGCATATGGAGCAAAGCAGGATAGATTAGAATTTTCTTTCTACAGTAGACTTTCTAAATAAAAAGAATCCAGGGTTTATTCAACACTCCATTCCAGCAATAGATTTTGATAATCTATATTCAAACTCTACTAACATAAAATTCTGCTTTATATTACTTTCAAATATAATTTTAAATTTTAATATAACCCCTAAAAGTATGATAAAAGTATGATAAAAAGATTTAGATAAGCAGCATATTTACAAAAGATTCAATTTCATGTTATCAAAGTACTCAGTTTGCGCATCCGACTCAGGTATCTGCAAAAGAACATTACTAACTGTTGTCTGTGGTTGATGTTTGTTTGTTAACCTTGGCCAAACAATTATTTCATAGGAAAGCTCATCTGTAATACTGCCTGCTCACAGTTAAAAACATTCTGACAGTTCTTGAATATCAATTTTAATTTAGATAAAAGTATAATCTTTTTACCTTACACAAGTTTATGAATGAGAACTTAAATAAAAATTATCTGTATTATCAACATATGGACTTTTCCTTATATACTAAGCTGTGAGCAATATTTGCCAGCAGAGTTTATATGCTATGGACATAATAACATCTGACAAGTCTTAAGACTTCATACACACACTTATACTTTGAGATCACTTAATACTGCAGCCCTACTGCCTCATCCTAAAGCAAAGGAACTAAAAAAAAAATCAGCCGAAGCTCCAGCACAGTTCATGGAAATATAGAGCATTTGTATGATATGACCAGTAGCTGGTATGGTAGGAAGGGCCTAACAGTTGCTTTTGATCCTCCAGCTATATCAAGCAACAGCTGTACAAGAGACTGAGTTATTAATTCAGATATTTCAGTGCAAACTTCTTATCATAATTTAGGTGGGAAAAAGGAGAAGCAATGTGACTATTACTAAGAGCATACAGTCATGGGTTTCTCCTCTATAATATTGACATTCATTCAGTCAAATTTGTCCAGCAAACCTGTTTTCAAGATTAGCAAGATTAACTATCTTCATTTTTATTATGGCTGAAACTGAGATGGAGTCCTATACATTAAAAAAAAAAAAAAAAAAAAAAAAAAAANAAAAAAAAAAGATTTGTTGATAAAGATTAAAAGGAGCCTTGGGCTCAATGGAAGGAAGAGCTTTTCATCTTATCAGCTTAGATCCAAAGAAAGCAAAAGAAATTTCTGCGCCAAAGGGCACAGAGAATAAAATTTGTAAAATTATTCAATGAACATGCCTATTATCTGTTACTTTGCAGCTTCCAAAAGACAAATCCTTCTCAGTCTACATGCTTATTCTTTCTCAACATAGCAAGGCACTTTCAAATCATAATTCTGAAGTGCATTTCCATTAAGAACTATTATAAAATCGGAAAAAAATTCATATTTGAGTTGTTAAAAAAAATAGTAGTCTCTGAATGTGCCCTAGAAATTTCAATTGTAGATTCAAGAGATGTATTCATCTAAGAATTCTGCTAACTGCTTTCATGGATTTTTTCTTGTTTTCCCTCTTTTTAAAATAGATTAAGATCATATTTAAATATTTCATTCAAAATTACATCAAGCCCAAATATAACTAAATTCTAAATGTCTGAATGTCTGAATGTCTACATTCCATAGACATTTCTTTTTCAAGTTCCCTTTTTATTTATATTCACACATACACATATTGAATTTTAGTATTATAAGAATGACAGAAAAATAAACCTGAATCACAACATTCTATACTCATTAAGTTACCTAGTAGTATACAGGCATGACAAGAGCCATATGTTAGGATATTTTTTCAATTTTGACATGGATAGACTAGTACTTGCAAACAGAGTAACTAAGATAAGGAAAATGTTTAGGCGAATTTAGGTTGTTTCATATTAGTAAGTGTTGATAGGATAGTGATATCAGTCAGTGATTACCAATTTTTAGGCATTAGCTATAGATTCTAGGAATTTGTCAAGGGAAGGAAAATTTAAAAAACATATTTTTTCCTTTCCGAATACTGGTTTACAGCAAGGTGAGACAATAGCTGATTATTGTCTTGAATTTTTAGGAAGAAAAAAAGGAGTATGCAGAAAGGATTCCTACTCTCAAATCAGTGTCACTGTTGATACCCCATTAAGAAGATAATTAATCCCCAAATTAATTTTCAAGTTAGTTCATCTTTGTAGATCAGTTTGTAGCGCACAGGGTATTAAAACTGAATTAATCTATGCACTATGACTTCTTCCATAAAAGAAAGAAATGAATAAAATGTTGACATTTGTGAATCTTCTACAATAATGAATACATGCTCATTTCAACATGAAAATGTAGGAACCATAGGCCCTGACTGTAGAGTACTGAGCTCTAAATAACTTATCAGTCCCTCTCAAATCAGTGGTGCAAGTATGTGTATATTAGTAAGTGTTTACAAAATCAGTGCCAAAAGTAAAAATAATTCAGTAAATGGGTGTGTTACAATAGGATAGGTCCCTTTTTCATTTAATTATTTTATAATAATAATACTATAAATGTTATTTACTATAAATACTATACATAGTATAAATGTTATAAAAACAATACTACATGACTTCATTTTATTAATATTCATTTTATTATTGATCCATGTAAGTAAATGTAAAAGACTACAGAGTTCTGTCATGCATTTGGTGCCACCGGTGTTTTGGTATTTTACATGACAGACTATTATAGTTACCATCATACTTAAAACTTTTAAATGATGCTAACTTGGAGGTACTGCAACTGCTCTGGGGGAAATAGACTTCAACCTGATTTGAGTAAAGAGAAGCATGCCCTAATCAAGAGCATGATATTAGCTAAAGACAAATAAAAAATATTATATTTAGATAGGAAAAGAAATACTTAATATAGTGCTACTGTCTAAACTAATATGGGGTTTGAAGTGGACTACAAACTGAGCCAATTTTACTTTACTGTTAAAAAAGAGACATAATTCCAGGTGGTATAACATAGGGTATGTGAGCTGGAAGAAGTCCAAAGGAGAGCAACTACAGTAATTCCTGAAAGGACAGGAAGAGATCCATGATAATAGTCTCTAAATTGATAACTTTCCATATGTGGAGTATAACTGATAAATACCTTAATTATAGCTTATAATAAATATTATTAAACTAAAAATTTATAGATTTAGTTTGCAGGAAAAAAAAAAAAGATTTAGATAGATTCTAGGAGCACTCATAAGCATTTGCAATCATGGTAATAGTAAAAATTGCAATAGGATACAGAGACACATTGCATAATTCTCTATTACTAAGCATTTTAAAAACAGGTGAGACAAACATTTGCCTTGGAAAACCTATGTATGTTTGACTGCAAATGGATCCAAATAATCTCCTAAGATGCCTTTCTGCTGGACAATCCTGCAGTTCTAAAAAGGAAAGTTCTAAAAAGGAAAGATTCAGACTTGATCTCCATAAACAAATTAATGTGATTTACAAGTAGTAGAGTTTATAGATGCACTTTTTTGGTCTTACCTGGTGCTGAACACAGATCTAGTTTTTATATTTCAATGCTACACACATAAGATAATCATTTCTAATTAGTTATGGACTCAGTCCCAATCCAGCTGTTAATATGAGATCCAAAGGATAAATTTAACATAGTAGGCTGGTGACTATCCAAATGGGAGAGAAAATGTTCCTGAAAATATTAAGGAACAAAATATGACTGTTTTCCCCCACTTAAATCTGGAAACAAGACTGCACTGAACAGATGACACAGATGAATCTGTACCCTGGTATTCAACAAAGAAATAGTTGCAAAACAAAGGAAGTCAGCCAAGAAATGTTTGATTCTGAGGGCTCAAATTCTGCCCTGATCTATGTACCTGCAGTTCAATAAAAGGAATTTCATCAAACTACCACTCCTCTGTACTCTAAAATATTGCTTATGCAGGTTTCATAAAAGAAAGTATTATTATAGCTCAAGAACACAGTCCAGTAACCATGCCTGCTGCTAGTAGTGCGTTACTCCTGAAGACTCTTTTCCTCTACAGAACTTTAGCACTCTATATTGGCCCATTCATTGTAACAACAAAATATACTTTTCAAGCAAATTGAAAGTCAAGCAAATTGAAAGTCAAGCAAATTGAAAGTCAAGCAAATTGAAAATGCCAGCAGTAACAGGATTTTAAGAATATGTAATCAAGTTGAAAAACAGAAATAAAAAATAACATTTTTAACCAACTACTTCTTAATTATAACCTTCAAATAGACTGTTTTACTACTTTTTGTTTTATTCTGCTGAGACTTCTCTGTTTAATAAAAAGCACAGAGAAAGATCACTAATTAGACAAATATTCACTATTTTATTTCATCATTTACTAGCTTAGAATAAGAAATTTCATTACACTGTATTCCAAAAACTCTACCAAGGTATCCATATAGTGTGCTTTATAAACATAAATAAACCAATTCCCACAGTAAGGTGTGAATAGAGATAGTGACATGTTACCTTGCAGTGAACACAGGGGTGCAAAAAGGATTAAGATAAAACAGTAATTTTGAGCAATATGTGGGCAGAAGAGCTAGGATTATTATGTAACATGAGCTGAATACGCACATGGTTCGGTTGCAAGTCTAGGCTCAAACACTAAGTACAGAGAAAAATTTAGACACATCTAAAGCCATCTGTGAAAAGTAGAGCTGAAGCACAAAATAATTGCAGTATTTTAAAAAGGCAGAAAAAAATCCAGAAAATTTACCACACTTTTAAGCTCAATATAAACCTCTGCAACTCCAGCAAAACAGAAACAGTGAGAAATGTTCATCTTTTGCATGGGCCAGTTACTATAAGTCTGAATGTATTTTATTTATTTATAGTAATTCAAATGCCTGTTGAATGATATTTCACCCTATTGCATTTTATTTTTTTCTCTCTAGCTTTTTCTCTCATTTTTTCCTCCTTTATTCAGATTTTGTTTCAGCCTGCCCACAATGATGCTCCTTAGAGCTACCTGCAACTGTCTGATGACAAATTCTTTTTGAGCTGGAGCAGGGACTTCCATATCCTGCATAAGTAATTTTGCCAGCAGGCTAGAAAGTCAGTCCTGCCCTCTCTGTTCTAGCAAACAGACACATATACCCACTCAGACGTATGTAACTACACATACACTCACACACATCTGTAATAGATTCAGTGTTGTGCTACATAGTCAGATGTGAAAATCCACCTCAAGTAAATCTCCTAATCAGCAAGTTATTCCCCACTTGGGACATAGGTATGTCTCTGGTTTGCAAAATTTGAACACACATGCAAAACTATACTATATATAATACGTATATCTGACTATATATATAAGCTGGGGAGAATAGCAATGCCCAGCTCTAATAATCTGCTGCTTCAGAAAACAGAAAAAATTAAATTTCAAGAGCTTTCAACCCAGTGATGTTTGGATGATTTTTCACGATGCATAAAAGCTCACTTGGACCAACAGAAATCTTTTGGATGTATGCTGAGTCTCTAACTGAAAGTAAACTGTATCTTCTTGAATAAAATTAGAGGAGCATTTTAGCCTAATGAATAAATAGTTCCCTTAATCTGTTCACAAAAGTATCCAGATTACTTTACTAAATTGTTAAGAATAACCTTACTTTAGCCCCATGCCAGGTATGGAAAATTACACCTACATATGGATAAAGGAAGGTAATTGAGAAAATTGTTATAAAATGGAAAGTAATAACAAACTCAGTAAAGTCCTTTCTTTCAACTGAAAGTTGCCCACAATACTTCTTTTTTATTCTGAGCTTAATGTTAGTCAAAAAAAAAAAAAAGAAAAGAAAAAAAGCAACCAACCAAACAACAACAACAACAACAAGAAAACTTACAACTTACGGAATCTAACAATACTCCTTTCAGACAGCTTTGTTTAAAAATTAATCAGAGAAAAAAACATCAGAAGTCCATACATATATCATTTATAAAATGAAAATAAAGCAGTCTAGCAGATAATTAACTACCTGAAACAAATAAAACAAACAACAGTGAGAAACTAAAATAATAAGTAGAAATATACCTTGTCCTTGAGGAACTCCATAAAATTCAGCAGCTATCCTTGCTGCTTCCTTACGGTTCCCTTTCACAATGTAGAAATGACTCAGTATAGCAAGGCTGATCTTCACAAAAAGTTTAAAACAAAAAAGGGAAAGTATAGTAAAGTAAACATTAGATAGCTGCTGAGCAAAAGGGCGATTTTCCTCTATGACAGTCATTGCTGCAGCAAAATCTCTCTCACTGTTTGGGTAGGGCTCTCAAATGTGTTGATAAGATCATATGGCTCCAGCCATGCACTCTTGGGAACAACTGGTCCTGAGGAAAGAAAATATCAGCTGGTCATGATGCTTGCTGCTCAAAATATGAGGATTATTTATACTGTACATAGTATTGAGTTCACTACCGCTCCTGCTAGCCTGGTGATATTCAAGTGGGATAGAACATAACAGACACAGGTTCCAAGATTCTGGATTGTACTTGTTCCACTTAAAAGGTCTGTCTCATTCCAAACTCTGGATTTCTGTGGAATTTATTTTCCATATTTATACTTAAGAAAGACATAAGTATTAAAAACTTTCATTTCATGTAATGAGGCTGACAGCCTAAAAGCTCCTGCTTCTATAAAAAATAACTGTTCTTTTATGCTTCCTTTTTTTTATGATAGGCTTTTTTAATATATATAATAAAGACAGAAGCACATGAGTAAATACCTGAGATACAGACTAATAAAGAAACACAGATTTAAAATGAATCAGCTTTGGCAGTCTCTTATTCTTTCATTCACACTGAATGAAAGTACTTACTGTACATAGCTTATATTATTATAGAAAATAAAATACTGAAAACAGATGATGAAAAACAAACTCCAAGACACTTTTATAAATTTCAGAATATTCAAATTAGCCAATAAACATACCGTTAAATATAAAAAGTGGAAAATCTCCAATGCTTATGATATACTTTTCCATATGCTGCATCATATTATTTTAAATCTGTGACATGACAGGTTTTTTTTCTTGGTCAGTTTTGGAGAATGCAATCTAAATTCGACAGATTCTTTTTTTTTTTTTTTTTTTTTTNTTTTTTTTTTTTTAAACAATTAATCTGCCTATATGCCATAAGGTTATTACTCATAGTCATCAGCAGTTACTCACAAGTAGTTCCAGTAATGTGAGTAATTGCTAGTGAGTAAATAACTTGGTTACCACATAACACAAACTGAAGAGCCACAGGACAGAACTGGATTCCTAAATAAGCTATTAACCCCCCAAAAAAAAAAAAAAAAACGGTAGCAATACAGCTAAGGATTCTGTTATAATTCCTCTATATTACCTTTTCAATAAAAAAGGTAATCTCTAATTGCAGTTTAAAATACTCTACCCTTAGTAATCTTAAATTGAAACACTCTTCTATGCAAAGTTCTTTTGTTTGATCATCAGAAAACAAAAACAATGTTTTAGAATGCTGGCAATAGTCTACCAAGAACAGAGAGTATGATCCAAATGTCACAGCATCCAACGATTCCTCCAGACTCCAATGAAGAAAATATCAGACATACAAATTCATATTTTTAAAAGAGAAGAGGTAAAATTAAGATTCTCTTATTATCTGGTTCCAGGAGAGATTTATCAGAGAAAAACTCTAATGTTTTCTGTAAACTATGTCCAAATAAACCTACACAAATGAAGAAGGGACTATGATGGAAGGGAAACATGCTTCAGAATAAATATCACATTTTTTAACAGATAAGAATTAAATTAGGCTTATCTTGAGAGAAGCAGGCATTTAAGTCTTTTTTTCCTGAAAAAAAAGGAAACTCAAAAAAAAAAAAACAAGAAAAACTGTTATAATAAAACAAAAACCAGTTTACACTGTAGTCTGTATCAGTCTGAGAAAAAAAAATCTGTTTTCTCCTAACTTTATATGTAGATGAAATTTAAATTTATAGTCATTTTCTCATCCAGCTAGAATAGGAACTGCTCTTCTCATACCATAGTTAGAAATAGGACAGAGTACTTAAAATGCCAAATGAAAATCCCTTTTTATATTTGGCACATTGTTATCTGACACTGAATTGAGGTGTCATGTTTTCCGTAAGGATAAATAGGCATTATGCTCTAAGCCAGCACTGCCAATTTCCGTTTTGATCATTAATAGAAATGATATTTCCCCTAGTAACACATCCAGTACTTGGAATTTCATACTGCCATATTTCTACTAACATAGTCACTCCCCAGAATTCCCCAGCTATCTAAAGTACCTCTGTTTTGCAAATTTGGCACATAGAACAAGGAGGGAAGGAAGGAGGGAAGGGAGAGAAAGGAGAGGAGGGAGGGAAAAAGAGGGAAGGGAGGGAAGGATCTTTTACCTCTTTATAGTGTTTTTTACTTTAGTCCATATGGCATCATCCAATGAGTGTTCATCACCTGGACTTCTCCCATATTTTATCAATTTAGAAAATAGTCTCCTTTTGTAAAGGTAAATACTGCTTCCTTTTTATAACTGCAGTTGGACAAAATATTCTCGTTAGGTGTCTTCTCAAGGTTGAATTTTTCTGTAAAGTAACAATAAAAACCCTTTCCTAAAATAAGGTTGTGAATGCATATAATATTTTGTTAAACAATCATTCTACTGTTAGAAACAACTGAAATCTGAGCAGAGGGTTAACCCTGTGTTCCCTCATACATTTCCCTCCATGACTATAAATACACAAAAATGAAAGAAGTTGTCTATTTTAAGAATTTTGGCTCAGTTCATAAGAGGCTGGAAAATTACTCTCCTAATGCTACATTCTAGCTCCATCTCTCTTCTGTTCTATCTTAACTGGAAATGCTCCAACTGTACAGAATAATTGCATTTATCCTAATCTAAAGCTACTGAAGCTCAGCAGAAGTGGCTATTATAGCATGCTGGCAAATCCATACTAGTAAGCACACAGTTATGAAAAGAGGACGAGTGTCTAGATGCTAACGCTCGCGTGGCAATTTGCAAGAATTAACAATATGAATCCTGAGGCTTGAGCACAAAATAGAAGAGGGAAGGGCCATGCAGATGGAGGAAACAGGAACAGAGAACTACAGATGTTAGTAGAGAAATCATAAAGTAGAAGCGTAAGTAAATAAATAACAGGAGTTGACAATCAAAGCAATGATATACAAGAGTGTAAATACTAACATATAAGTGTACCAAACTTCTATTTGCCCAGCAATGTGAAGTAACTGGATGCTGATCTACAGCAGTACTGAACACTCAGAGCTTCCAAATAAAGATGTATCACCAATATGTAACAATCTTAAAAAAAAAAGAAAGAAAAATAAAGCACTTGAAAATACCAGAGATTCAATCTGAGCATTCATTTTTCTGGAACTTTTTTGACATTTGAGAAAGGAATTTCTTTTTACCTCATTTCCTCACTTGGAAATAATCTCAACAGGAGTATTCTGAAGATGACTTCATCGCTGTTAAAAAAAATGAAAATAATATTGAAACTAATTAAGTCTCAATAAGAATAACAAAGAAATTTTAATAGGAAATTTGTACAACAGACTTACATGAAATGAAATAAGAAATAATCATTCATTTAATGGCTACAAATGGGATAGTGTGTAAAAATACAATATTTAAGGACTTATCCTAATGCATAGGAAAAATGGGACCAAGCTACACTACAGACATACAGTGCTAGAAATTTTGTTTTGCTTTGTTGGTTTTAAGAATGTAAGAATAAAACTGTGCTAAGACAATACACCTAAGAATCAAGTCACGTCTTTCATATGCTTAGTCCATTTCTGGTAAATATCTTTTTTTCAAAACTCTTTAAAATGCTAGGTTTTATAGTCTTAGCTTACCTCTTAATACAGCTTGTTGTGCTATATGAACATGAAAGTATGTTTAAAATATCAAAAATTGTTATTTTTAAGATAGTAGTTAATTTCAAACTGAAGTCTGTAGATTAACAGAATATCAAAGTACTTGCTCTTGGAACTGCATTGATATGTTGCAGCTGGTAAGTGGCCAATAGCAGAAAGAAAGAATTCCAGCAGAAATACCTGTTTATGATAACTTGAAGAGCTTGTGAATTTTAGTGCAATTTATCCGCAAGATAATCAAGTGACTTTTAGGAAAAAATGCACGATCATTCTGTCTTATAATTATTAATCACATAAGTATATTAATGACCTCTTATTTTGGTAATTTCCTCAGCACTTCCGAAGGTTGGTGTGCTTAATTTGCAGTATGAAAAGAATAAATGAAAAACAATACAGCTGATGTAATATTTGGTCTTAGATGGTATCTTTGAATATTAAAGACTGCAAAGCATGTAAGAATATGATTTTTCAAAACCATGCACTTTCTTCAGTTCTAGAAATCAAATTTACTTATAATTAAATCTTTTACAGTACAATCCTTAAATTATACTTATATAGGTTGTAGAAAAGTAGTTGTACTCACAGAACAAAATTTTTGTTACAAAAAGTTTTAAGTATTTTCTTTTATTGTTTTACATGTGGCAAAGGGCTTGTTTATTTGTTTTGGAGTTTTTTTTTCTGTATAGTCTCTATTCAGATCTGAATTGCTTTTTCATCGCATCCTGTTGTTCTCCTTAAAAATTCTGCTTAATCTACCATATGACCAAGCTATATTCTCATAACAAAAACATGAAAATTGGGTTGCATTGCTAACAGAAGCAAATACCACCCTGTAAAATAGACATGGAATGTCTAAATCTTATTTTTACAGAATGCTGTAATCCTCAAACACCTTAATGCCTAATTATCCAGAGCCAACACAAACAAAGCAGCCTGGCATTAAAACTGGTATGTAAAGTTAAGTTTCTTTCAAACTTCTGCACTGTTGTCATAATTCATGCTAGTCTTCTGCTTGGCTGACTAACAACGTCATTAAAGTGTCATTCAAAATGCAAGCCAGCGACATATCCTTAAGTGTCATATAACAGGAGAAGATCAGGATAAGCTTCATAAAATGTTACCATCCTCAAGCTCTGCCTTCTCACAGTCATTCTATTGTAGTACTATGTATTCAGACACCATTTCTCTTCTCTCATAAAACTATGAGACACACCAGTTTATTGAAAAGTTTCAACACAAAAATTTCCAGTACAAGTTTTACTATATAGAGAGTTTCTCTCTGGATTTTGCTATAGATCACAGATCTCTAAACTGCTGTAAAAAGCCTGAGTTATGTGCCTTTGGATGGATATAGCCATATATGGAATGACTTTTTTTTCCTCCATAGTATTAAAATCAGCGGTCTGCTACAGATTAGGTATTGTGTAAATCTAGTCCTTCTGGCACTGAAGTACATAAATGACAACTTTTTTATTTGTAACATAATGAAGTTTAGTTTTTCTACTGCTAACCTCTTACAAATTTAAATAGGTTTTATTCAGCTATCTTTCTGTAATTCCCTGCCTGTTGAAAATCCTACTGCTATCTTTGGAAAACAGCTCTGACATACAGTCTTGCATAGCTAGCTTCCCAGAGAATGGAATTATTGCTCAAGGATTTAAATACCAATCAGTGTCTGTAGACATTACAAATGTTCTCTATATCACATGCACTTAAACTCATAAAACCTAACTCAGATATTTAAACGATCATGAAATACAGTTTTACAAGTATATCTAATCACTGACAATAAAACAGATCAAACGCATTGATCTGATAATGTTCCTGGTAGCAGGGATTGTTTGGTGTTAGACGTGTTGTTCGGATGGAATCTATCACCATTGTGACAAGCAGCTATCCAGTGGGCATACAGAAAAGTGATACAGCTTTAAAATTGCTTATATTCTTTTAAAGAAGTGAGAAAGTTGGAAAAATGAAATTGTTAAGTTCTGTATCTATCCTATAGAAGTAAAGAAGCTGTAACTGCTTTGCTTACAAATCCAACCTGAGTCATGCCAGAACACTTTACAAGTTTTCCCTAGAACATTTGTTTCAGACCTGCTTCAAGATTTATATTATTCTTGATATTTGTGCTGTGATAAGAGAAGATTCCCCCAAAAGTCACATGTGTACTTGGAGAAATGACTAAAGCCAGAACCATGTCGCACAGCCAGGCACACACAGTCTGTTGACAGACAAACTCTGGTAAATTCTGCCATGCAGGAGTTAAAAAAGTGACCACCTCCGGCTGCCCATTCCATGCCTCTGCTGAGGCCTTCCCCTCTTTCTTCCTTACTGGAAATCAACACAAAGGAATGTGCCTGGATTCAGCAATTTCACTTCAAAAATCTGGCTGTTTTATTTAAACTGCTGGTAAATTTAAGCTAATATACTGGAGTTTAACTGAAAAACTCACATGCCTTACTATCTATTCTGCTGCAAAGACAGTAACCTCCAGCTAAGAAATAATAGCAAACCACACATGAGAGTAATATCAAAACATGCATATAAGCTACATATTTACATAGATATTTATTCTGGTTTATATGGAGCGAAACGTCTCCTCATTTTGCATCTCTTTTTCCTTTATATATTCCTTTCTTGGGTCCAAATAGCTTTATTATCAATAATATATATGTATAAAACTTTAGAAATGTCTACAGAATAGATAATCAGGTGACAGCTTTCAAAAGACCAGATTCATACTTCTAACTAATTATATTTTGCCACTTTGAAACCTAGACAGACTTCTTCAGCTGCTTCAATGCAAAATAGTTTAATAAGACCATGAAATATCTATAATAATCCTTTATTTTTTTATGTGCAAATCCACACGCAAAACCTTTAAAATTCATTGTCAAGATGAGACCATTATCAGTTATTCTAAGATGTAAAGTTCGCTTGAAGTAACAGCTGAGTTGTAATTTTTTGGTCACAAACTTGAAGTTTCTTTCATAATTTTTAGGTTTTATTCTGTTACAGTCTCCTAATCTTAAGCAATTTTTCTTTATTACCATTTGTTTCTATAAAAACATGAAATCACCTCTTTCCCTTATCTTTGTACCTGCCTTTTCAATTTTCTGTATGTTTTCTTCTAGACAGTAAAATCTAGACAGTAAAAATGGCTGCATTTGTCTTTTCTTTTGTGAAACGTGTATTTTTGGTACTTATGAGTGTACTAGTGGCACTAATATAAGGAATGATAGGGATGCCAGATAAAAGATTACACTGCAAACATATGCCAAGGGGTCACTACACTGACTCCCCGGCTAGTGCTAATATTCAAAATGTTTTTTCCATCCATTAAAATTGGTATCAGTTAAGAGATATCATCGTGACAGAGCTACCAAAACATTCTTTTCCTCAAGCCGAGGCATGACAGTCTGTACTCGGTGCATTTACAAGAGACATAAAAATACCCTGTGATGAATACCCTAGAACGGGTAAAACTAGAGTGAGAGTGAGGTGGATCAGTGGCACATGGGCTTTCTGCCACAGAATGCAAAGCACAGGGAAGTGTGAAAGCTTTGGTCAAACCAGTGATGTACGAGAGGACTTTACCTTACACGGCTTTGAATGCCATGTAATGGGCAAGAGCAAATCTGCTTGGAGCCAAAAATGGACTGCTTTGGGCTCCAAAACACATATAGAGTCCATTTTAGAGCCAAGAATATTTGATCCTATCTCCATGACAGAGTTCTAATACAAGTGAATGAGACTGTGCTATAAAGCAAAGTTAATTCTGAAATCAGAAATTAAAAACTCCCTGATATTTTCTTGATGAAGAACTCTGAATACAGGTGCATGCGAAAACTTCTGTACACCATAAATCTAGCAAAGCTCTAGTACCAATAGCCCTTCATTCAATTTCCTAGGCACCCTCTTTTCATCAGGACGGGGAAAGGACTATTGCTGCAAGGTTCGTTTCAGCTGCTAGATTATCCTATTGTTCTTTGTACTTTTTATATCCAGTGAAAAAAATGAGAGCAAGAAGGCGGCGAGAAAAAAAAAAAAAACTTCAAGTACAGTCCATAAAGACTACTACTCTTGGCCCAGAACCTTCGAGCCTTCTACCACCAGCTGTAAAACCAGCCTATCCAGGAAAGGTGCTAAGTGAACGGAGGCTGAAGTAACAGAGAGAAAAATATCCCTAAACTGTTCATGATCCTATTTATTCTGATATATTTGCTAGTACATTTATTTTAATTCTCATCTGAATAGCCAGAACTGCCAAACAACCTGCAGGTTCCTACTGCTTCTTGAGCAGGTAACATTTCATTTCAAGAAATAACAAGCAAATTCAACAAAGGATATAGACACTTATGGCAAAATTTAAGAAGCGTATATGGGTCCCTAGATCAAAGTAAGTTATCCATGATGTCTGCATCTAATTACCTAAGTGCCACAGAAGCTCAAGACACCTATTTTTTCACCTGTCAAATTAGAAGCTTAAGCCTTGAGGAGGCCAAAGGTGTCAACATTTGGGCTGAACTTAGTATCTCCCTCTCATCTAGAATTCACAAACCATGCACCCCAAATCAAAGGTCTTATCTTAGAACGTCCAGAGCACTAAGCACACATGTACTAGAAACAACCCTGTCTTCACCGGAAAAGCAAAGAACTAACTCTTTGTTAGCAATCTTTGTTCATGATCAATGTCAGCAAAGAACTACTCACAAACTGGAACTTAAAAGTAGAACATTTTAACTAAGCAAGACTCAAAACCTCTCTCTCAGAAGATTAATCATGAGCTGTAGATTGGGATTGACCTGTTGAGCACTGACACCATATTTAAAAAAAAAAAAAAAATCCATGTATCAGGGGAATTTTTAACAATACTTCAGAATGGAATAATCCTGAGGAAAAGCTGAGGGAGAATTTTTAGGTTTAGACTATCTTCATATTCTGCCCAAATATTTTGTAAAGAAAGTTTGAGAAATTTCTTGAAACAAGAAACAGTGTGAGCACTGCTGTGCCTTAGATGCTCTGCTGGTCTGGGCTTGGGTACCATGCTCAGATACATTGAATATCTTGCACCACTGCAGCTTCAAAATGGTCTCCCAAATATTTCTGGCTCCCTACAATTACATAAATTTGGATTTGTAGTTAGGTTATTTTATCTGTTTAGGTCAACACAAATTATTTAGCTGAAAATGCCTTCTGAAGTTAACGTTCACTATTCTTTACATTTTTTTTAATTTCCTCAGAACAATCAGCAACTTGGATGCTAAGTATTAGTGAATAATCCTTTTCCTTTCTCTCTTCAAAACTCACTCACATAAGAGCTGCAGAACACTTCTTTGCTCTGAAACAGTAATGAATAGCATCCTGAAGACCCCACACCATTTGTCTTTCCCTGCATACTGTGCTTTTAAGTATCACCTTACCTAAAAGTTCTTTTAAAATAAATCCAGAAGAACATAACCAACAGGCATATTTATTCATTTATCTTAAGAATACAGAGCTAACCTGAATTTGTTTAAGGAGCTGAACTTTTTGATTTTGGCCTTGTTCAGGTACTCACCTACTGCCTTGAAATTTCACTACTTTTCTTTACAGTTTCTGCCTCAGTTGCTCAAGTTTTCCCCAACAGCAGAGTTGTTTCATATCTAACCAAAAACTCTTAATTAGCAACTACAAGAACTAAAAGCAAGGGCAATCAAGCTTTTTGCTTGCAGATACAAGAGAAAAGCAAATACAAATACTCAGAATGAGCACAAATCCAGACCATTAATACTTCTTTTTCCTCCTCTTCTGTCCCTCACCATTATCTATAAAGATTTCATTTCTTCCCTTAGTCTCAGAGATTAAATCTCATTTAAAGGAGAGGTAAAGAAACAATGCCATTGTATGTCATTACACATAGTATTTTTTTCATACCAGCCGGACAATTAGCACCTTCCTCCCCCTCTAGCCCTTTCATCTTTTTGAGGCCTTCCACTTTTACAGACCTGTGTCTTCTTCCCATTCCTACTCCCTGACTTTAGAGCATTGGAATCTAAGACTTGTGAAGAGGAAATTAAGTATAACTGAACTGCTGCTGACACCTGTTGTCAGTCCTAAGTAATTTTTCTATTTAACAAGGCTAGTAATCTATCGAATGCAGTAAAATGAGTAAAATGTACAAAAAAAAAAAAAAATCACGACTCTTGGGGTCGGGGGGAAAGGGAGCTATTAATTTCCAGGATTAGTGCTCAAACTTTTAGAAGGGAGAGAAAATCATGTTGTATGCTTTTCCTCTCCCCTCAAACTTATCATATCAAGTGCTCACAGGCTTGTGACTCAGGAGTCCAGGTGCAGGAATGGGAACCAGTTCAGGGGCTTAGGAAGATGAGATGGAAACCACTTTTACTATACGAGCAGGCAGTAGCTCTCTGGAGTGAATTCTATTCCCTAGTATGACTGCCTCATCCTGGAAATGGTGCGAGATCACTGAACCGTTTCATAAAGAAAATTCTAAAGAGAAGCCTATCTACTAAATGAGGTCTCCAGATATGAATGATAATGCTAGATGATTTGCTTATTTGTGTAAAAAGAACCACAGCAAGATGCAGACACTGGGGGAAGGGAGGGAGGAGAGGAGAAAAACACCTTTCCATAACCACAAATACAAAAATCCATGGGAGGATATTTCAATTTCCCTCCAGAACCAAAACACTCAGAAATGTAACACGTGGCAGAGTTTGCTCTTTTTTCCAAAGTTAATGCATGGAGCAGGATAAGAACACACACTGTGCACAGTGGGCCAAACAGCCATCACAAGAAGCTGCTTGCACTCTGGCCACTACTGAGGAGACACGGCTGCGCAGCACTGAGCCAAGCCGACTCAGCTGAGCACTCAAGCCCTATCCAGAGCATCACCACGATCCGCACTGGCAAGGTGCTGTAATGCTCGACTGTCAACAGTAATTATTATTATTGTCATTATTTCAGATAAGCACAACCGAACGACACAGAGCAGAAAGACAAAGCACCTATCTGCACCCGACTCGCTACCAACAGTCGCAACTGCCTAACGGCCGCCCAACGGCCGCGTGAGGCACCGCCCCCGGTGGGCGGGCTGAGGGGCCGCACCTCCCCGTCGGCCGCGCGCGCGCCGCAGCGCCCCTTCTTCTCCCGTCGCTGCTGCTGCCGCCGCGTCCCAGCGTTGCTGGGCCCTGTGGAGCCGCCCCCCACCTCCCGCCTCGGAGCTTCGGCCGGGTCGGGAGCCTCCGGGCTTGCGTGGAGCGGCGGCCAGGCCCGAGCGACGAGATGAACACGGTGCTGTCCCGGGCCAACTCGCTCTTCGCCTTCTCGCTGAGCGTGATGGCGGCGCTCACCTTCGGTTGCTTCATCACCACCGCCTTCAAGGAGCGCAGCGTGCCTGTCAGCATCGCCGTCTCCCGCGTCGTGCTGTGAGTGCGGGCCGGGCGGCGTGGCCGCCGTTCGCTTCCCCACCCACTCGCCCCGCCGTGGGGCGGAGGGGGGAAAGGAGGGAGGAGCGGCCGTTACGGCCGTTGGGGGCGGCATGCGGGGAGCCGTTACGACCGTTGGGGCCCACTATCTCGAGGCAGCCCTCCCTGGGCCTCTCCTTCCCCGCCGGGCGCTTCCTGCCGCCGGGAGCCGGGCTCCGCCCGCCGCCGCGGCCGCCGTGGGGCCAATGAGGGAGCCCCACGACGGCGCTCGCCGCCCCGGGGCGGGCCCGCGCCCGCAGCCCGCGCCTCCCGATTCCCGCGGCCGCTCGCTGTCGTGCACTGAGGGTGGGCTCGTCTGGAAATAGCAGCTGGGTGTTGAGCAGCAGCCAAGTGACCGACAGGGGATCGAGCGTGGGCAACAAAGGAGCGCCCTATTGTACGGTTTGGGGCAGGAAGCAAGCTCCTAAATGAGCATGTAACTTCTCCCCGTAATGATTTCTGTTCGTTTAGTTAGTAGTTCCCTCAGGTTTTTCCAGTGGTAATGTATTTCCCTTCCCCATGGATTTAGTGGAAGCGGACTCACTTGGCCGATCTTGCTTTCCTGTGAGCTGCACCAGGGGTAGATATGTAGTACCATATTGAAAGTGTTTTGCCCCCATGACAAAAGTGCTGAGACAGAGTGTACAAGAAGGCCTTTTTTGTTTTGTTTTTAAGAAGAAACTCTCTGTCACAGAAAACTTCCAGCTTCTAGACCTTCACATTGTACATACTTGTAGCTTCACAAGTAGCTGGGCAGGTGCAATAACTGGCTCCTGGTACTTTACCAGAGCTGCATAGGGGCTCACTGCATAGTTGCAGCTGTTTTAACTCACTAACCCATCAAAAAAAATTTTTTTGCTAGGTTTGTTTTCTGTCAGATTGGTGAGTTAAAGCAGCTCATGGAGAATTCTGATGAGCTTTGGAGCTGCCCCAATGGATAGGCATGAGTAGTAGCGAGGAGATGATTGCAGTTCCTACTCTTCCTTTGTAGTCATCTTTTGGATGGTTTTAGGACTACTCCAAATGGTATAAATCTGCCGTAATAGCACATTCTGAGTGTCCTGGCACACTGAAAAGATGGGCAGTGTCATATTAATGGTTAATCAGGATGAAATTTGCACTGCCAGTCAATTCAGTGGTACACAGATCGTGTATTAATGAAAGCAGCATCCGCTGATTTTCTTGAACTCCTAGGAGTGATCTGCAGATCCTAGGTTGAAGCTAGTTATGTCCCCAGATTGATAGTGATTCTGAAATGAAGCCACATTTGTGATAAGAATTGCTGCTTACAAAGATGTTTATTTTTTTCCAAAAGGATGGAAATTCATAGCTAGTCTTAAGCAGAGGGGGTTTGGTGGCAATTTTCTTAAATACTGTCTCTGAAAGTGTTTTTTTTTTTTTTTTTTAAACAGTTGATACATTTTCTTTTCAATTTTTTCTTTGAGATCACTAAATGTAGTTTTCATGAAATTATGTTATTTTCAGACTATAATTAATGTAACTGACAAGTTCATAATTCCTAAAACTTTTCTGCTACATTAGAAGTTAAGATTCAGAGTTCATTGTCAACCTACTTAGGGTATTCCTAATTGTAGATAGTAGGTTTGGTAAATTGCTAAACTCAATGAAAAAATCTGAAAGTATATGATGTCTTTCAGTGTTGATTTCTAGTTTCTTTTTCCAATGCAGTTTAATATGATTATGTCAGATATGTCTCCAAATGTGAATTTGTCATGAAATTCTGGGTATGAAAACAGCATTATTTAAATAAAGCAGAGAGGAAAGTAAGCATTTTCCTTATGCTGCTATTTAATGTGCTAGAGGGAAATTCTATAAATTGTGTGAACTACAAACATAAACTCCATATTATCTGAATGGTTGGGCAGCCCTTTATAAGAATGGCTAGATGCTTTTTTTTTTTTTTTAACAAAAAGTCCAGAAATAACTTTGATTGCCAGCAGATTTGGTGATGGCTAACACATACTTAACTGTATTGAGAACAGTGCAATTTAGATACAGAGGGATGTATATTTTTGTAAACAGGAAAGGCCACATGCTATTTCTATACCTTGGTACCACAAGTCTACAAAAGTTATCTCATACAAAACTGTGTCTTCAAACCTTCCAGGAAGTGCATATTGCCTAACTATGTAATTATACCATAACCAAAAACCTCTAAAAGAAGGTACAGAAAATGGATGAATTTTTACTATGTAGTAAAAATTATTGTCTATGTAAAATATACAAGAGAAATAATGAGAAAAGATAATTTATGTTTTGTTTTATCATAGAAAAAATGTAGAAGATTTCACTGGACCTAGAGAAAGAAGTGATCTGGGATTCGTCACATTTGACATAACTGCAGATATCCTTAAGGAGAAATGGTTTGCAAATCTTTGAAATGAAAGCATTGTGACATTTATCTTTGTTACCTTATAATCTTCAGATATTCAGAACTTGAGGGCAAAAACAATAACTTGTCATGTAATCTAAATTTAAAGCAGTGAAAGATAGTGTATTATAGCTATGGCAGGACTTAGATAATTTACCAGCCACAGAAGATATTCTGAGGCAGTCATTTCCTCTTCCATTATGCCTTCTTTTAAAAAGGGGCTCTGTAATGAAATGTGGTGTTAATGTTAGCTGAGGTTTGTATCGGTAGTTTGAAGTGTGAATTAATTCTAAGGGTTAGGTAGCATGCTATTTGGACTGTCATACTGAGTCTAAAGAACTCTGATGCGGCTTCCAGACTCCTTGTGAGAGCTTTTGAAGTTATGTTTTCTGATATAATCATGCAAGTACCTGTCTTTCGAAAGAAAAAGCAGTCATGGTACTTGTTTAGATACTAAATTGTCAAAGAATAGTATGAAATTCATCAAGAAACATGTGATGTTCTACAAAATTAGCCACAGGCTTTCTCATTGCTGCTCCTCTTCTTGGCTTCCCTGATAGCCTGTTTTTTGTTTGATGGAATTGGGATTGTTTGAGGATTTGTTTGCTTTTGTTTTGGCTGGATTATTTGACAATAGAAAGGGATCGTTCTTAAGATCTGGAGCATTGAAATAAAAATTCTGTATTTTTGACAGAAACCAGTACCTAAGGTAAGGCACCATGTTTTGCCTCAGTCAGGTTGTTACATTAAGCTTTGTTTTGCAGCTGAGACTGCTGGGATTTTTTCTGTGTCCCATTTTTTGCCACTGCCTTAGGCACAATATTGACTTCCTTTGTGCTTCATATTTTTTGTGGTGGAGAATAAATACATTGTGTAAAGCAAACCAAACAAGATACAAATCTTCAATGGATGTGAAAGCTGGATAAAAGGTTAGTTGGATTTTGCAGGTTTTGATGCTCAGGAATGAGGAGCTCTATAATCTAGAAGCCTGGGGGAGGTGAACTCTTATGTCTTGAGTTTTACCTCTGAAATGCTTTTATATCCATATATCTATATCTCTATATCTCAAAACCAGATACTTAAATTCTTTTAAAGCAGACAATTTGAATTGTTTGGAGATGTAGGGGAGGAAGAGGAGAAAGAACCTCTGGCAAAAGAACTCTTTAAAATGAATTAGTCTGCAATATGTGGACATCAAAAATGTCGTGTTTTAATAGGTGATTTTTTTTTTTTTAGTAGCAGTAATCTTTTTGTGCTCCATATAAATAAGTCCACAGTGTTTAAAGTTGTAAAATACAACTTTCTGGTTTTTCTTGTTAACATATTTAATTCACGGTGAACTTGAGAAATTGCTTCAGATAACCTTTAAGACATCATTTGTCATTTTCAGGCAGACAACTAAAAATACTCAAAACTATCACATAATTCTTTTTCTCTTTTTATTGAGATTCTAGTGGGATTCCAACTTGGGATAAAACAGAAGAGAGATTTTTGAGCCTGGTCTAGGGAATCTGTTTAATCTATTCGTTGAGGCAATGGAATGGAATAAAAAAGGAAGCATATCTTTCTGTGTTAGGAATAAGAAAAGGCCTTTATCACTAATTGTTGCTGTCAGCATCCTTGGCATTTGCACATGATGCATTTTATTGTTAAACGAACAACAGACAAATATTTAAGGTATCAGGTAGCTCTATTACACTGAGAATCTCTAAAGAACTGACAACTACTATTTCTGTTGAGCAGAAATTTGACCAGAGTTTTTTGGTGGTGGTGGTTTTTGTTTTTGCTTTTAACAGTCTGATAGGCTGATTTTCCTTGTAGTGTGTAGGTAAATGAATTTAATAATTCATAATGTTGTGTTAAATTTTTTTTTTTTTTTCTTTATGTGGGTATTGCAGACTCTTTGAGGCTGTAATACTGCTCCCTATTCATTTCATACACATTTATATATTGTTGCATCTTGGATCTGGATCCATAGTTAGACATCAATGTTGTTTCAGAATGGAAAATATCCTGAAGACATTTAGTAATTAATTTTGTCTTCCCTTATATGTTCAATGTTTTATAGTAGTCTGTCTGGCAGTAGATTCTGGTTGCTAGCTTGTAACACCAAATACAATTATCTTAGAACATTTGGGCAAAAAAGATCTCTGTAAGGAAATCTAAATCTGTATTTTTTCAGTAATTGGGAAAGCAGTTAAGATATGTGGTAGGACGCTTGGAAATGCACTGATTTATAAAAAGATGAGGGATGTCAAAATGTAAACTTATTGAACTTTATCATGGTCTAGTTAGGTCTAGTAAAAAATCAAATTGTGATTTACAATGTGTTATTTTTCTTAACTTACATACATCTGCGGAGTATATTTGACTGGAATGTTAAACAATTGTTTCTATATTTGTCTGCAGAATATTCAACAAAAAACAATGTAAGTATCAAAAAGAAAGTCAAAACCATTACTATTTTGTACTCAACATCCTGTAGTGCTATTGGGAAGAATTAAGGCACCAATACTTCCTACCAGCTTGGACTGGTTTCACTGGCCTTAACCAGAGAGGTAGGAGGTTCAAAGACTGATGAAACTTGACTTGATATGTACCCAGCAGAGAGAAGAGTAATGCAAATTTTGTCACCCATTTAGAACAGTAAATTACTTTTCACTTATTTGTCCTTTTTGTTGTACTTTTCCCTAACTTTCTGCAATTGACTGCTGCTAAGAGACAGGATATAGAAGCGTTTGGTCTTGTAAGGTGTGGTGGGCCTTTTGTTCGTAGACCACAGAAATGTTTGTCTGTGCCCCATGACATTTCTCCATTATCTTGACTAATTGCTCAAAATTGTGACCATTGCTGCATCAGTTGTTATAGATTTTTCACTTTGGGTATCAGTGGGCTTTTTTCATTTACGTGACAGGAGCGGTATAGAACAGTTTATTGAAATTCGTTTAGGATCCTTGGCAACTGGGACAATTGTTTCATACTTAATTTACTTTTATGCTACTTTTCACAAATGAGCACACTGAGAAATATTTTAGATAAATGGTACCATAAGTTACTAAACAGAAATATAAACAATAATGCCATCCTTACTGGGAAGTTACCTCAAAAGAACAGTAGATTTCAAATATTTAAGGATTTGGGATATGTTTCTTTGAGATATTTGTGCAACTTCTGTAGCCATACTTGCATATCAGACTGCTTTTTTTTCCCCATTAAAGTTAGCAAAAAATGTTAAATACCTTGGCAATGTCATGACAGAGCAATTCAAATCTTTCATTTGAAATAAAGTATAAATAGTATTTAAAAAAAAAAAGAATCAAAATCCGTTGATCCTGAACATATTTTTGTCAGATTTTATGGAACTGTTTTGTTGCTGTTCACTGCATGTACCACATGCCTTTTTTTTTTTAGTAGTATTTCCATAAAAATAATTTAATAAATAAGGCGTATGAGGGTGGATTTCAAGCACGTGCTTCAGTTTCAGGTTTTCTGGATGGATGATGCTTTGAAATTTCAGTTATTGCGTATGCTCTGTTAAGTTAGCTTGCTGATGTAATTGTGTTCTTAGGCTCTGAACCAGGTGGTCCTTTGGGACAAGATCATCTTGAGGGGAGATAATCCAAGGCTGTTCTTAAAAGATATGAAGTCAAAATACTTTTTCTTTGATGATGGAAATGGTCTCAAGTAAGTAAATCATTGTTTTTCTTCATAGCACCTTGATTTACGTGCTTTGGGTTTTACCTACTTCTTGGTGTTACTGTTCTAAGAAAACTGTATTTGATACATTATTAGTCTGTTGCATCTTTGTGGGATATCTTGTATCCAATAGATAGTGGGATATCTTGTATCCAATTATTGCATCTCCTTTCTGCAGGCTAGAAAGCAGCTGGCAAGAACTACAGGGCTTCTACTTCTGACATTTTGTTTATCTGTGGATTTGGTTCCATACTGTCAACTATAGCATGCATTTAAATCCTTTGTATTTGGATAATAGTAGAAAAAAATCTTTTTGGAATAGGCAATATTTCATGAAATAACTTTGTAAAATTAAAAGTTACTTCATTCTTATGTGAAATTCAAAAGGTCATTGTTTCTGGATCAGGAAAACCATTCCTATCCTAAATTACTTAATCTGAGTATTTGATAGCTATATTATTTACTTTGAGTATTTGTGCTGATTTTCTTTTTTGATTTTGCAGGGGAAACAGGAATGTCACTTTGACTCTCTCCTGGAACGTTGTACCAAATGCTGGCATTCTACCTCTTGTGACAGGGTCAGGACATGTGTCTGTTCCTTTCCCAGATACCTATGAAACAACAAAAAGTTATTAAATTATAATATTGAATCCTAAGCAACATATTTTTATACGTGTATATTGTGAATAAATTTTATCATGATTTCTTCTCCCATCCATGCAATCCTCCAATAAAAGGTACTTAATTTCCTCTAACAGCATAGGAAAGGAAAATGAAAGTTTTCAAATTTTTTAAATAAACCATTGAAGCTGAAGCTTAAAGGAGACGTAATTGCTGTGCTAGAGTTTGAGGTATTTCTTTTGTGTTTTGCAAAACTGAGGACTCTTTGGCCACCTGGGTATAGGTCTACCTTTCTTTTAAATAAATGTCTTAAAACCAGAAACTAGCCTGGTTGTTTTTTAAAGTACTGTAATAGTTATTTGAGTTCTACACAAATTAAATACACACTGCAGAGTCAGATTTTTCCACGTGGCTATTCTGTTTTACAGCTTTTGCTCCATGCATGTGTAGCTTGTTGCAGGAGCGTAGACCCGTTCCTTTTTAGAACTGCCTATCGATACTTTGGTTTGTTATCTCTCTTGGAGATCTAGTTATCCAAGTGCATTAGCATAACAAGTCTGCAGTTCTATGTTATAAAGCACCTTAGTAACTGCATATAACATGAGAATGCAACTGACTGCTAGAAAAAAATATTTTCAGTATATTAAGCATAAGCTGTCTTCAAAGATGCTTTTTATCAAGCTGTTTACGTTTTTTTTTTTTTTTTTTTCCTTTACTGGGATCTACTCGGCAAGAATAAAGAAGACACTTGTTCCACTGTTTCCTGTAATAAATAGATAGTGGAAGGACCCTTTCCTTCATAGTTAGGAGTGGGACTAAAGTTTTCTTGGCTGTTATGGAGAACAGTTAAGATCTCTGATAGCAGTAATAAAAGAGGAGCCCAGACAGATTTACCAGCTTGGGTATAGGCATAAGTTTACCTACAAGTCCCAGATTTTTACCAACCAAGAAAAATAAAGAGTTTCATAAGGATTTTCAGCCAGTGCCTCTACTCAAAAAGGTAAGGCCTATCTGGGGCAGCATATCTTACTCCCTCCCCATCTTACCTCCCTCAGCCACAGGTACAAATGCTTGCCCTAGTTGGATGGAGAGGAAATATGCAGGATAGAAAGCTCTATAATGATGGTTTATAATAATCAGATAATGTTTTTTACTGGGATTAAAAGTGATTTTTATCTAGGAGGAACACATTGACAGTCTGCTAGCATAGAATTTGAGCAAATTTTGGTAGATCTGAGTTTCATTTCTAATAATAAATACTCTTATAAGGATTTGATTTATTGTCAGACACCTAGAATGTTCTGAATGGGGTGGAGATTTTTAATAAAAGGAAATATAGTCTGAAATTAGTGTAAAAAGGAGTCCTGTAATGTTACAAATCATGGACAAAACTATAGAAACTACAGAAAGATAATTGCAATGTGACAAACCAGAAGAAGAGATACCGAAGATTGGAAAGTAACAGTTGGAAGACGAATACTGAGAAAGATGAAGATAAAATACTTTTTATTTAGATAGAAAGCAGGTCATTTATTTTAACTTGCTCCACATTTTAAACAAATACAATTCCTGAAATTAGAAGCTTGAATTTAAGGCAGAACAGTAGCTTCCTGTACAACATTTAGACAAGATACGTAGAGCTAAAACTGTATGAATTTTCTTTTACCAGTAAATTGGCCTGCAACGGGACAATGGCAGGTAATAAGAAACTTCCCTTAGGCAGAAACTGTTCATAACCTGCTGTTCTCTAGCTTTAATTTTCCTCTGAAGGATTTAATTCCCATTTCAGGGAAAAAGTAATGAAATACTTGGCTGCCAATGTTGTTTTCTGTTATCTTTGTCCTTAAAGTGTAGCAGCTATCTCTGTTTCTTCTCTCTGCGTGCTCCTTCACCCTCAGAGTGGAGGGAAATATCTAAGGGTGCTTTGGCCTTTATAAGTTCATTTTTTTTTTATTTGCTAAACTGGAGATATCAAATGACTTTTTTTTGAGGGGGGGGTAGTGGGGAGGGAAGAAGTATGCTCGGTGCTTTCATATATATGTGTCCTACATAGTAATTTTAACACTGTTAAGATTGGACTTTTAAGGTTATACTTGGAAATTGTGGCCATGGTTTATAAAGTAGCTGTTTGCTAAGAGTGCTCTTGTTCACCTGTTCCTTGGGAATGGTTGTTGATGGATGCTGTCCTGGTATTTTGTGTTGTGGGCATGTGCTGAAGGTTGTTTTGCGATCTCTCTGCCTCTTGGTGCAGATACTGTCTTTCAAGTCCCTGTTGGATTAGGGGACCCCCCAGCACAACTTGCAGTACTGTCTGGCAGCAGCTCTGACTCATGGCTGGAGCAGACTTGCATCTGAACTTTTGCAAAATTCAAAATCCAATGGAGGCTGCGTATGTGCTTCTGTGACCTGTTTGCCTTGAGCTGTGTACTTGCAGCACCTTTCCTACTAGCATGAGTGAGCCTGCTTGTATCACTTGCTGGCATCACTGCACTGCTGACATGAAACTAACTCAGAACTTTTTTTTTGCAGAGAAAACGCTGTTTTGAGTAGAAAGGGTGTAAACAAGGAGATGAAGTGAAAAGCAAGAATATTGGTATGTGTAAACAGGATGTGTATCAGGTAACATGTAATTCTTAGCTGGGCGGTAAAACACAGAATACAGAATAGTGAGAAAAGCAGCTGTGTGCCTTTTGGTCTCTTAGTGGGACAACAGATAAACCCTGATACGAGGCTAGGTAAACAGCCTCAGGTAACTTACTGATAGGGTTTTCAGTGAAAGCAGTATTCATACTGAAAGCACTACTCAAAAAAGTAAATGCAAGAAAAAAGAACCCACAATCCACCAGGAAGAAGCAATAAGCACAGCTGAGAGATTTAAGGTGAAAATGACCTCAGGTGAAGCGAGCTCCATACCATTGAAGAGGGATTTTTGGCCTATTCCCTGCTGTTAATTGTAGGGTGGGAATGTGTTTTTTTTTTGTTTGTTTGTTTTTGTAGTTAAGTGGCCTCAAGTTATTGATCTTGAGAAAACCAACTTGCTTTTGAAAAGGGAACCTAAATTTTTATGAATTCTCTCTGATTCGCTATGTATGGGACCTAAAAGTAGATAGTTGTATTCTCTTTACTGGATGAGTAGACGAGAGCTGTTTAAAAGAACTTGAAAGTATTTTCATGGCAATATTTGAGGACAATTGTTCATTCTTTCACAACATACTTACACGAATTTCAGTTCTCTGAGCATGCAGTTTTCCAAAGGCTAGCATAAGCGGCTACTGTGAAATACCAACATATTTTTTCTGTGTTTTGATAGAAAATCTGTATGTTGCTTTAAAGAATTGTATGTTACACAGTATGTAATAACCAGCCTACAGAAGGAAAACAAAGTTTAATTATTTTTAGAGATAATTGGATGAAAGGTTTGTTTTCACTGAGAAATATGAATATGTAGTTGATTTTTATTTGTGAGTTATTTTCCAAACTCTTTACTGAAACTTATTTCTTGTGTCTTGGCATTCATCCACTTTTTCCTGGTAGCCATCTTCCAATGAATTTAAAGGCTGTCAGTGAAAGAATACTTTAACTAGAAAAACTATCAAAAACACCTTCTTTCAGCAGAAATGGTATATTCCTGCAAGCAAACAGTAGCACAGTTTTCAGGTAGTGCATGATGTTTGATGCTGTTCTAGAGAGTTGTGATTGGTTTGAGGGGAACACTTTTGAGTAGCCTTAATAGATGAGGAGGCCATTATTGAGGTTATGTTAAAGTCCTTAGGAAGGAGAACTTAGTTTTGCTGTGAGGGCAAGGCAAATGTGGGTGAGGATGTAGTGATTCTTTATTTGCTTGCTAGCAGCTTTCCAGACACAGAGCAGGGCAGGAGGCTCCCCATTCTCTTATTTCAGGGAATAATAAAAAAAAATCCTTAGCTAATACCTAAATATTGGTATTTAAAGCCTATTAAGTAAATAGATAACTGTATTTTGTGATAACTATCCATCCATGTATAAAAACAACTTTATTTTAGGGAAATAGTTCATTTTTTTCTGGTGCGTCTTATAAAAAGAACTGAATAATGTTTTATGCGCTGAAATGTAGAGATGCATGCTCTAGCAACTGTGATTCACTTAATGCCAAAAGGCCTAAAACCCCTCTGAGTGAAAGAGGTTTCTAATGCATTTTAGATAATAATTTATTGAGGAATTTGAGACAGACATTCTTGTTTTACAGTCAAAAATGCAAGCTCTTAAGTTTGGTTTTCCATTAGAAAGTCTGTTGAAATTGCAATATGAAACAAAGCAAGATGTGGATGAAAGGAAAATAAAATCTCTGTTTAAAAATTGGAACATGCAAACATGTAAACATACACTTTTTAACAGGAAATATCTCATTCTAAGCACATATATAAATATTTGTATTATACCACCACCACCACCAAAAAAAAAACTACTCCTCAAAAAAGCAACTTAAGCAAGCCAAACTGCTGTTGGGTCTTTTTTTTCTGGAGCTTTCCACCACTCCCCTGGGAGCACTTGCAGCTCTGTTGCTTGCAACTTTCTTGGGAACCTGCGAATTCTTAGAGACTGGTAAATATAACCCAAATATTTCACAGTTTAGTTTTCTTTCTCCTCTAGTACAGTTAGTTAATAGTTTGTCCAGTAATAGCAGTTCTTAATTCACTTTTGTTTTCCCTGGAAAGATAATTACTTTCTACATCCCTTTTTTTGGGTATTCCATACTCCTACAGAGTATTCTAAACAATTAAATATTTAATTATAAAATTTTAAATTCTCTTTCTATAAGCCAGTAGGGAAATAAACCTCTGAAATAACAAGTTAATGTTATCTAGAATTACAAGTAACTTGATTCGAAAAAAAACCAACCAACCAAAATGCAGTATGTAGGAACAACATGTACCACCCCCAATTTGCTATTCATTGATTACAATTAGGCATTGGTGGGAAATGACCACCATTAAAATGGTTGTTTAGCTTCCTTATCATATGAATCCTCTCAGTCCATCCTTATCCTACTGATAAGATTCTCTACAAAGCAATATATTTCATGGTTATTTTTTTAGTCTATGTTAATTTATCTATAGTTTTTAGGTCCTTTTTTGACTTCATCTATTGAGGAAGCTATTGTTTCTAGAATAGGAGAAATCATTTTTTCATTGAGAGTTGTTTTGTAATTTATTATGTATCTGTCTATTTTTCAGTCTACTGTGTCTGAGTTGTATCGAGTTTACACCTTCCTTTTTTGTTGTAGAACTGATGTGAAAAGTGAAATCTTTTAAATTTAGCAGTGGCTCTTGAGGTTTGCTCTGTGACCTTTGTACCAGCAGGAGAGTTTCGTACAAATGAGGTGTGGAGGATTTGGGTAAGCACAGGTTTCTCTACTCTCCTATGTCAATTAGCTGGACCACAGGTGCTGATGAGGGCAGGAGTCTGCTGTGCTTTAATTTGAGATTATTGAACAACAGCTTTCTTAAAATTAACGCTTTCTTATGTTTGAAGATACAGAGGAGAGTGTTCTTGCTGGAGTAGTCTCAACACAGTCACTTGGCTACAAGGCAGGTTGCCTTCAGGAGGTAGCAGATACTATAGCTAGAGAATGGTTCAAAACTCAGGTATGGTCCAAGCTATTCCTTTTCCCTGCCGCAAGTGCAGGGATAATGAAACAAACCCAACTCACCTGTAACTAACAGGCTTCCTGGATGGCCTGTTGTGTCCTTGTTAGCAGTGCCCAGCACTTGGCACCCTGTTAAAACTGTTTGGATTTGAGCAACTGTATTTCCTTCCAGGGTTAGAGAGCTATGCTAGTGAGGAAGCTTTTTTTGTTTGTTTGTTTTTTGTAGTTTGTGGCCATGTTTGCCTTATGTTGGTTCATGGAAATGACTGTTCACTTGTAAATCTGATGTCCTCCACAAGCTTTATTAGGGAGGTCTGAGAGCTGGTGAGAAAGGACACGGAGGTGGCTCCAGAAGGTGAGTATGCCTTGGGGAATTGGGAAGCAAGGCTGGGGCTTATGCCCTCACACCGCCTCAATGCCCTCGCAGCCTTCCTTCTCACTAAACTCTATTGCTCATTTGTTGGTTTTCTCTGGGAACCTGAGCTCAGTGAAAGCAGGGTTGGTTCAGCTATCTACCATTGCAGCTGTGGTCAGTGTCCATGTTGCACTGCAGCAGTGACAGCCATGGCCCCCTAGTGTCCCTGCGCCACCTCAGGGCAGTGGCTCTGGGTGGGGGATGAAGTAGTGCCTTCCTCTTCACTGGTCTGGGGAGGATAAGAGAGAAGTTCCCTGCAGCTGAACTAGGATCCCAACATTTTGGTTGTCGGAGATTAGATGACAGAGCTGCTAACTCTTCAAATGGTTGTGGTAGATGTGACCCTGTAGTATACTTAACAAATAGACCTTTTTTTTTTTTTTTTTTTTTTTAAACTAAATGTAACTACAGAGCTGGTAGCAAAAGCTCCAGATGCTGAAAAAAAATCAACTCTCTATCCATACCATTCTTAGTTTTTGTTTTAGGATAACGAGCAGAAGAAGACATGAGAGATGAGCTTTCCAGGAGTAACTCAGATGTAGGTGCTAACCATCTGTACTTCTTGAAGAGGACACTTAATATATTCTTGTTTTTACTGCCTTCTAGATTTAAAAATTGCATACACATGTGAAAGTAGCATGTAAAAATCAGATAACAGAGAGTAGATTTATTTATTTATTTTATGAAGTGCTCGCACCAGAGTATTTTGTTCTGGTTAATCTTTATTAGAAATCTAAGTACTGGTGTCTTGAACAACTGATGAAATGAATGACTTAAAGATGACTCTGGTTGTTTTTATAGCCTCAGCATTAAGATGTTGAATTATCAATCAATAGGGTTCTATGATATTTATATTCTCCAGTTTATGCAAGTTTCCTTTAGTGTATTTAACTGAGTCTTTTCCCAATAGGTATCCTGTTGCATAAATGCATGCCATATGGTAAGTACATGAGCAATAATATCTGAATAATCTTAGGTACAGATCTGAGGCTCAGTTTTAACTGAACAACTTGATGCTCTAATAGTTCTGGGCTGAGTAGAAGGTGTTATAATTATTGTCTTTTAATGGTTTTCAAATACTTTTTGCCAATGGTTATATTTAAAAGGAGCTTTCTGGTCTGAAGCTGAAAGTGGTTAGAAGATTTGTTACATGTGATTGTCACTGAAAACATTTGGCAGAAATTCACATAAATAAGGCCAATAAATATTGTATACCTCTTACAGTTGTGGCATTTCACCCTTGGGTCCAGACTGAGGAAATGCCTTGCTTAAAATTCATAGAAATCTCAAGAAGATGGTTGAAATAAAAATCCTGGCCTGCTCCAAGTGGAGCCTTGGGAAAAAACTTCCATAGTTAATGGATCTTTGAAACTCTGGCATTGGAAATTGCCATTTTGCTATTAAAAAAAGATGGGGGGAAAAAAAAAAAACCCTCATAGGTAGAAAGTAACTTAGACACGCACTCTGTGACAAAGTGTATAAAACTCCTTTTTCTGTCTCTTGTGAAATAGCTCAATGACAGACTTAAAAGCTATTTTTGAAAGAAAGTCAAGTGTTTCTTCTATAACTGATGCTGGAAAGTCTAAAAGAGGAAGACTGCTGCTTTGAGCATGTGCTGCCACTTAGTAACAGCTTTGATCCAGATGTGGAATATGTTTGTGGGATTTAATGTCTCTTATATCTCAACAAGCAGGTTTTAATGTACTTTCTTGCCCTATAGATTTACAACCTTATTTATTGTTAAAAAAAAAGGAATAAAAGTTGAGTGGAAATAGTGGAAAGCAGTTCTGTAATGTACTATTCTGGCACAGAGCTCTACTGTGTCAGAAGTCTCTGAGATGAAAGGTATTGCAAATTTAACATTTTGCACCTTAAAATGAAGGAGATCTATTGTTGCAAATGCTTAAACCTATCAAAAAGATACTTACAGAAAATACTGAAGTAACTTGGTGGCATAACTGTGTAAGAGGTAGCGTTTTGGACTTGGTCTGCGCTCTTCATTTTTTAAGTTATTGATCAGAAATTTGAAAATCAGCTGCTGGCTTCTTGGAAAGGGACTTTTAAGACTTTTAGGGAGGGCTCAGATAGTGATTATGGTGGTGGAGAAGGTGGTATTTAGGTGACTACTAAATTTTTAAGAACATGGGGGATGAAGAATTTGCATGTGAAACTACCAAATTACTAAATTCTGCTTCATAAAAACCATAGTGTATGTTGTGCTTTAACTTTTAGTAAATGTAAATATTTATTGAATTACATTGCTACTTGAATTTAAAAGGTTTTCTGTCCTCAAATTTTTTAACCAAATTTTGTGGAACTGACACACAAAAAATAAGTGCCTTTCTTTAATGAACTCCAAGATTAAAGATGCAGAGTTATTTTGGTAAATTGAAGATGTTGTTCTTCTGCTAAAAGATGAAGAAAGTTGCAGAAAGATTTATTTAAGCAGATGTCTAAGAGCTTCCTCTCAATGTCTGCATAAAACCGATTTTATTTTTCAAAACTGATTAGTGAGTAACTAAGTTTTGTTGGTTAGGGCCTTATTTATAATATTAATGACTATATCTTGGGGATTCATGATAGCCATGGTTCTTAATATTTTTCTTGTTTGTTTTTGTTTCCTTCTTTTAGAAAAAACTGCATATAAACTGTTAGCTTCGTGAGCAAAATTAGTCTCTGAGGCACCCTTTACCAAGATATGATGCTATATCATTACTTCCTAAATTGATAGGTGCTCAAGTATTGTAAAAATGAGCTATTAATTTAGAGTGATAACTCCCAATATTTTGGAAGAGGTGGTGCCACTCCTGAGAGGGTGAAGTACTGAAATGCTGCTAATTACCCATTCTGGGACAGTGTCCTTCCCCTCCTCCCCTCCGCAACAGTGTAATGTACTTCATTCTCCTATGTCTTGCCTGGTTCCTGAGAAGTCTGCCTAAAAAAAGACTCGTTTTGTAGTTTTTGTCACAGATCGATCTTTTGTAGGTCAGGGATTTTCATGGATATTCTTGCAGTCCTGTTTTTTCACTTAGCCACTATATGCTTTTGGTTAAGTGACTATAGGTTAATCTAAAAGTAGGAAATATGACTTTCAATAGCACTAGAACTATTCTTGCTAGTTTATCAAAAGCAATGTGGACAAATATCAGTCCTCTTAAGAGAATTCTGTTTCTTGTTTGTAGGGAATTCTAAAATACTATCCTGGATTTTGCAATTAAAAATAACTTTTATGCATGTTAGGTTTGAAACCTCATAACCTCACCTGTGCAATAATACAAATGTTCTAAACATTTTCCTAATATGAAAAGTAAACTGAAGAGATTATGATACAGCAGTACCCAGTCTACATAACTATTGCCAGCAGATGTCAGCCATTCACTGTATAAAGTAACTGAGCTTGAAAACTGCCTATTTTCACTGTAGGGTAGAAGAAACTTCTGTTTTAACTTTAGGTTCATAGTGCTGTTGTGCATTTTATTTTCAGTTATATTTGAGAGAATTTAAGCCTGCCTGCCACTGTTTGTGACATTTATGAATATGTCAGTCAGGTCAGACACCTTAGGTTGCACCTAAGGCAACTCGATACCCACAAATCCATGGGTCTTGTTGGGATGCACCCCAGAGTGCTGCGTGAGCTGGTGCATGTCATAACTAAGCAACTCTCCATCATCTTTCAAAGATCCTGGAGAACGAGGGAGGTGCTGTAGTACTGGAAGAAAACCAATGTCATGTCAGCCTTCCAAAAAGCCAAGAAGGAGGACCCAGGCAACTACAGACCAGTCAGCCACACCTCCATCCCTGGGAAAGTGATGGAACAGCTCATACTGGCCGTTGTCTCCAGGCACATGGAGGACAAGAAGGTCTCAGGAGTAGTCAACATGGGTTCACCAAGGGGAAATGATGCTTGATTAACCTGATAGCCTTCTATGATGGAATGACCAGCTGGATAGATGAGGGGAGAGCGGTGGATGTCATCTATCTTGGCTTCACCAAGGCTTTTGACACCATCTCTCACAAGATCCTCCTGGACAAGCTCCGGAAGTGTGGCACAGATGAGTGAACAGCGAGGTGGGTTAGGAATTGGCTGGATGGCAGAGCCCAGAGGGTGGTGATCAGTGGTGCAGAGTCTAGTTGGAGGCCTGTGGTGAGCGGTGTCCCCCAGTGGTCAGTCCTTGGTCCAATCCTGTTCAATTTATTCATCAATGACCTGGATGAAGGCACAGAGTGCTGCCTTGGCAAGTTTGCAAACTGGGAGGAGTAGCTGATACCCCAGAGGGCTGTCCTGCCATCCAAAGGGACCTGGACAGACTGGATAAGTGGGTGGTGAGAAATCTCATGAAATTTAAAAAAGACAAGTGCCGGGTCCTGCACCTGGTGAGAAGTAACCCCAGATAACAGTACAGGCTGGGGACTGACCTTCTGGAGAGCAGCTCTGCAGAGGGACCTGGGTGTCATGGTGAACAACAAGTTGTAACCCTGTCAACCAGTTAGTCTGTGTGAAGAGGGACAGGCTTCTCAGAAAGGCCCTTGCCATGTCGTGAGCCTGAGCACCTGGGCCTTGTTCAGCCTGCTGGTCACTGGAAACTCTTGCTCAAGAGGAGGTTGCAACCCAGCAGTAGGTTTATGTCACTGGTCCCCAGCACAAGATGGTGAAGTTTTGGCCTGAGTGTGGCTTTGCAACTTAGACTCTAGGGTCTTACACTGACAGTTTTGAAAACACCTGGTTTTGATCAAGGTAGCAGCATGTAAAACATGCACCAGGAGAGTGGTTATATTTAAATGTAAAACTAGCAGAAATGTGTACAGCTGTTCAGGGTACTAACTGCATGGTCTGCAACCATGCAGATAGTTCTGTGAGATCTTTTTCCCCAAGAGAAAACACCAGCAGCTCTTCCCAACTCAGGAGAGGGTATTTTTCACCAGCAGTATTAGCGTGCAGCCTGCTGAATGGTTAGTCATGGAAATGGAAACACCATGAAAAATACTCTAAAATCAATCTAATAATAAACCACTTGCTGTTAAATTCTATTGATGGTTCAAATAATATTTCATGAACATTTTATATATTAACCCTGTGCTAATATTACAACTGAATTTCTTTTTCCTGGTTGAGGACAGCTGGCAGGTCACTAGATGGCACTGTTACATATAGACCTATGGGCTGTCCTGAACTGTACAAGCAAGTTTTTAACATCAAGAAAAACTGGCCTTTTTGAGCTGCTTTGCATGGACAAAAGTGCAACAAACAAGAAGGTATTTAATCTTATTGAAGGGCTGTTCCCTGAGAAATATATGATTCCCGAAAGAGAAATATTAGTGATGATATTGTGGGCAGTTGTGTTCAAGGGCTGTCAGTACTTTGTTAGAAATAAAGAAATTGCACTAGGTCAATTTAGAATTTGTGTCGCCATGTCCCTTAATGAAAAGGCAACCTGCAAGATTTTGGCATCTGCTGTTGCCTCTTGACTGCCAGGTAAGACTATGCCTAGATTGCAATGTTTATTCAAACTTGCACGTTTTGCAAAATGAGAATATTCTGCTTATTTTCATTTTGGCGACACCTAGACCCACCATAGCGAAGGCGACTTCACATTTAAACTGGGGAAATTTGTTGCAGGAAGGCAGCCCTTGACAGACCCTAATGTGGATATACTGCACCTGTGTCATGCTCAGAAATTCCTCCGGTATCAAAGGGAGATCCACAGATGTAGCAAGTGTAGAAGGCAGGAACACCACAAAGGCTGCGTGCAATGAGTTATGGAGGGGAAAAGGAACTTTTCCGCCCCCTTTGCTTACCCCGAGATGCCTGACTATTGCACAGCAGATGGGGTCGACTGACCTCTCGAGGTACATGCAGACTTGCACCCATTAATCTTGAAGGGGGTTGAGAGTCCACAATATTTTGAACATTTTTTTTTTCCCTCCCTGTGCTGAAATACAGAAACACAATAGGGAAATGAAACCTTGATGATGCATTAGCTTTACACAAATAGTATACTATTTTAAGATTAAAATCATATTCCCTTTCCTTTTCATTTGTAATGGAACATAAAACCATGTTGCACAAGAGGGGTGCATTTTATGTACTGTTAAACTTTGGGCCCATGTGACTTCTTAAGTTTGCATTCTCCCTGTAGTCTAATCACTAGCAACTAGAATTCGGTATTACTTTTTTTTTTTCTTTTTTGACAGGGCACTTGAAAACTTATCCCAGTAATTTTCTCAGGCTTTGTACGAATAGATAAGTTTCCATTGCTGTTGTTCATTCATGAGAACAAGGGAAATGATGCAGGATGAGCTGGTGAGAAAATTTAGAGGAAACAATAGTAGTGACTCACAACTAAAGTCTGTGCCTTGCAAATTCCCACCTTACAAAGAAAGTCTCCCAAAGAAAACTCAAATAATGTTCTTGACAAATAAAAAGAAATACTATGTCATGCAAAGTTTTGTTTCGTTTTAAGAAGCAAACCAGTTTACATGTTATTTTGTGTTGAACTTTTTTATTGGATTGGTGGAATGCTAATAATTGATTGCCCAATAACTTGTCTTCAGAAACTACCTTTGTTTGAAGATTTAAGGAGCTAAACTCTGGATAGAGTTGAGTGTTTTCCCCGGGGTTAAGTTTCTCCAATCTTTAGAACTCTCTTTTGAAGAGTTTAGCAGAGTATCTGCAATACTTCAGCCGTTTAGTTCTTTAAAAGGGTAAACTCAGCAAGGAAACATTACAAAAAATACCACCAAAACAGGGAACACAGTGCTCAAAGGAAGAGTACACACTGAAAAGTGGTAAGAAATAAACTGTCTTTTTTCCCTTGGTGTGCTTGTGGCGATGGAATGGTGTTTCCAAACATAACTTTCCCTCTGCCTTTCTCCAAGTTCTCCTGCCAAGGACTTTTTCTTAGCTTCTGCGTACAGCTCTGTTGGGGTTTCCTAACGCTGCTCTTTAGAACCACGCTTAGGACCACACCAGGTTAGGTGCTGGGTTTTACTGGTGAGAAAGATGCGCGTGTGAACGTCCATTCTTCTGTGTCGGAAAACAGAAGAGAAACTTGGGGAAACTGAGTTCAGTGTAGTAAGATTTTTATCTGCTGCTGGTATGTGTTTCTGCATATGGCTTCTGTTACATGAAGCCTCTTTTCTTGTGCACATATGTAGCTGTCACATTAAGTAAGTCTTCTTATCTGGGAGTTCCAAGTTTTATAGAAGCCATATCTTTAGTTGCGATTTTCTGTATATTCCGCCCTGAGAACATGAATAGGCTAACACTGCCTGTTAATCCGCTAAACAGAAAGCATTTTGTGTCTCCTGCAGTCATTTTCAAGTTAATTTCAGTGCTCCTTAACTATGTCTGACTCTTTAACACTTTAAACTGTCATCTAAAAGAACTACTCTTTAAAGTGATCGTGTTCCATCTTTTTATAGTAAAAAATCACACTAAGGATTTTATAGAGGTAAATTAATGTTGCAATATTACTAGATGTTTTATTGTTTGCTGAAAATTTTTCCAGAAAATGTAAAAATCTAAATATGCTCTAAAGTGAGAAATTCAATAAAAATACAACCTCAAAACATGCATAAATATAGTGAAATATGAAAGGTAGTATGCAGAAATTCAGATTGTCTAAACAAATAGTCATACCGTGGCAGTTAATAAGTGTGCAGTGAATCACAAAAATGAGATAGCATTTACAAAAAAGGCTGAATGCTCCACTTCTGCGAACACTTCATTTTTGCTATCAATCTGTCTTTGACTTTTTCACTTCTGCTTTATTTTTCTTCTAATACAGTTGTTTCCTTACCTTTTATTTCCCTCAACAGCTATTCCTGTACACCAAGCACTTTGATCAAAGACTAATCTTGATTCAGCGGTTTACTGCATTTTTGTAAATGTGATACATTTACACAATTTACATTGTAAATGTGATGCGTCAAAAGAGGGACACTATCATCTTCACCTAGTATTCCTATGGCCTTAGTATGCCTGCACAGATTTTTGGAAACTTTGTGCACTGCAGTACAAAGTGGGGGAAAATTTCATTTCAGAGCTTCATTAGTGTGTACTCTGTGTTCGATCTTAAAAGTATTTGTTTTGTATAAATTAACTGTAAAATTTTAAACAGATACATATAAATGCATCTTGGTGCTATGTTATCCTTAGTGAAGCTAATAACCCTTTTTTTTCTAGTAGAGAAAATAAATAGCTAAAGAAAAACACTTAGATTTCAATTTTCAATGAGCTCTTGGAAAGAAAGAAAAAATCTTAAACACCTTTGATAACACAGAGCTATTCAAATTTGTGTCCTTTGAAACTTTGCTTTGTTGAATACACAAATTGCAGTAGCAATTTGTACTGAAAATTCAGAAAGTATACAAGTATGAAAGTATACAAGTTTTGTGTGAACATGGAAGACAACTGTGGGGTGTTTTTTCCATAAGTATTTTTTTCCTGAATTTTTATTGCACAAATGATGCAGGAAATAAGTAAGCTTTCACCCTCCTCATAAAATAGAAGTTTAAGGGTTTTTTTTTCCCCCTCCTTAAATGTGCTACTCTCAGAGAATTTGAAATAATCATGTAGAGGTTTGGTTCGAAATGACTGTGGTCTTCAAATGTGGATGTTGGCAAACTGCCCAAGTATTATCCAGTTTGCATTTCTAAATAGAATGTGCTAACCTTTCCACCTCCATATTGTACACCTGATATTATTTAGTCATCCTTATTAAGCAGCCTTGTCTGCTATTGCAAGTCTCGTCTGTTGCCAAGTTACTATTACTGATAAATAGTTTAAGTAAATTGGACCACTTCTTTCTGGCTGGCCATGATCTGCTGCTGAGAGTTAAACTCTTTCTCAAATCTATTATTTTGTGCTTGTTTTGTGCTGTTCTATAACAATCTGAAATACAGAGCTTTACTCTTTATCAGTGCAGAAGTAGCTGTACTACTACTGTTTATGTCATAGTCCAAAATGCATCCAGGAACCTGGCTTGTGCCTCCTGCCTGCTCTTCACGGTGCTCCCTTTCCAACAAGATTAATTGCTAGTTGTTCTGAAACCTGTGCTGAGCTGCTGGTTCACATGGGTGCCATATGGCAGCATGAAAGGCTGTTTATCGGGCAATACACTGCTATAGACTAAATAGTTCATTGTAGAGCTGGGTATCTAACTCCTAATGAAGTGACTAGTGCCTCTGTGGCAAATGGCTTGGTCTCTGCAGGAGCACTTTGCTGAGCTTGAGTTGGAAAGCGTTCTCTTTCCTCTCCCAGTGAATTAACTTGTTTGGATTTGCTGGTCGTGTTATGGCTTGGGAGGCAGCCCAGAGATCTGTGCACTGTATCATACTGTATGATATACATGTTATCCAATTCCTTGTGAGATTTTCCTGGGAGTCAGAGCTAAGTGTTTCTAGCTGGAGGCAGTAACACACTAATCTATAATTTGAACAAATGAGAAGGATGGAAACCCTTAAAAAGGGGCACATGTAAACACAGAAACTGACAGTGAAAGATGCTGGTGTTCTGAAACTACTGATTTCTCTCTGTGGGTTGAGACTGCTTATTTATTTGCTATCTTTATTTACTCCTCTGAAAAATATGAATGATAATTATTTACCTCCTTGGAAGTTATAATGATTCATTAGTTTATTTTTAAGAGCTCCGTGACAGCTGAAACTCACTGTTACACACATACACAAATATCCAGTGACCATGAGCTAGCAGCTCTGCTACTCTGACCCCTGCCCAAACAGCTGACTCCACTTCTGCAGAGAGATCAGGGCATCCTCTCGGTTTCTCTACTCCTGCCCCAGTTTTTCATTTTTATATACATTTTTTCCCCCCAGAACCTGTTCCATGAACTTCTTTCTGAGCATTCCCATAAACCTGAAGCCCAACTACTCTGTAGACTTGCAATTACTGGGAAATGTGGTCCTGTGCAAACAGGAATATTAAAAACTAGGAATTTTGCTCTTGCTTGTAACAGGTATTAGCATGATGGTACTGAGAAATTATCATAAAATTTTGTGGTTATTAATGGAATTTTCCTTTCCTTCTCAGGTAACATACATGTAACATCTTTCAGAATATGCAAACTTACATGAGATAATAAATAAGACTTTCTACATAGTCCGTAGTGGTTTTTTTTTTTTTTTTTTTACAAACAAATTCAGACTATAAACAAAAAAAATATGATTAATGGATATATGTGCTATTACAAATAAAACAGCAATTTCATAAACCTTCTTTTTGAACTAAAAATAGTTATTTTTTTCCAGTAAACTTTGAAAAGCTGCATTGAGTTAGAAGACATCTTTATACAGAAAAATCAATTCATACCATATGTAATAAATTATGATTCGTGCAGTATTGACTGAATTGTGGTAGCAAAGTGAAGCTGATCTCATATAAAGGGAAATTTCTACTCATTGCCAATGTAATGCATCAGAAATTTGTTTCATAATCAAGATTATTTAATGAAATAGTTGTGGTTACAAACAAGCTAAAAACTGCTGAAATGTTTATATAAAAAGACTAATGATCAAATTTAAGTCCTGTTCAGCTTAAGTAATCTTTAGGCTTTTTCAGACTTGAGTCAGATGTGAATTATTGTAGTAAATCCTTGCAACTGAGACTGCTTTTTTTTTATTATTATTATTTTTTCGTAGATAATCTACAAACAAATGTTCTCTTATTCTTCTGTAATTGTTAACCTCATTAGTTTAGATAATATGCCATAAAGTTTCCTCCCTCCCTCCCTCTCTTACCACCACCGACTTCTTCCACTGAGGATTTTAAGGGCTTAGCATTACTTTAAAACTGGGAGAGCTGTGTCTTGAGTCAGCTCATGTATTTTGTGTATAGTTGTATACAATTGGATATTCTTGACAGTAGTAGGAGGAAAAAGAGGTTAAAAAATTTACAAACTATACTTTTGCAAACATTGACCTGGAAAATAACATTCTAGGCATTCTACTGGTAATGTCTCCATACTGCTCCCAACCTTGCATAACTCTACATAACAGGTTTCAGCTGCCACTTCTATCTAGAATAGACTTAGGGCATGGTCTGCCACTTATGTTGCACGAAAAATAGCAGAAGAATTTATAGAGCCAATATGCATATTTGCTATATTGAAAGATCTTCAGGTGTAGAGGCACTTTGGTAACATATTCACAAGTGGTCCTTTCTTCTCTAAGATAAGATGTCAGCCTTTCTTCCTAAGTGTTGTTGCATTCTTTCAGGCCTTTTATAGGCATATATAATTATTTTCCCTAATATTCTGCCTTCTAGAAATCATTCTGTCACTTAGGATTGTTAGATTACTCTTTTGCTTATCTAATAATGAGTTCTTATGGAATTTCAGAGCCATGATCCTGTAGAGATGTTTCAGCTGGAAGTTGTTTTCCAAACAAATCGCAAGATTACAACTTTGTTCATGAATAACATGAAAAACTTTTGCTTGAGTTCAAGAGACTCCAGATGGGGAGCTGGAAGAGAGATTCTTGAGTAGTTACTCACAAATGAGCGACTACTGCTTGAGTAGTCACTCATTAATAAGTTGACAAGGGATTTAATGACCCTAAAACCACTTCCTCTCCTCCCATATGAGGGATTCTGCTGTCACATGTGCTTTATCGTAGTCCTCAGGTGTGAGTGTTCTCCTGCAGCAGATCAAGCAACCAAAAACCTGTAAAATGCAGGGTAGGAATCACTTCAGTTGTACATATCTCCAACTAAACTCTTTGAAAATAAGTATTTTCTGTGCTTTTGTATTTCTGTATTTTCTCTGTTTCTTAACGATCCTCATCTTTCAATGAGGAAGCAGCAGCATACGGGAGCAGAAATCCTGTGGTCAGTGGATAGGACTTGTCTTGGCCATTATTGGTGTCGAGTGTGTCCCCTCCCTGTATAAGATGTGCTGAGTTTCACTTTCCTACAGAATAATGAGGATGATAGTGGGTGAGACAGCTAGACTCTGCTTTAATACTTAGGCCCTTGGATTATGTCCTGGGCAAAAATTTATATTCAGTCACCATCTACACACTAATAATGGAAAGGAAAATCCTCTCTTGATTTAACAACCAAAGGTTAGAATTAAAATGCAAATTGTAGTTGCAGCAGTGTCTGTAATGTTAAGCATTGTTTAGTATTTTTTCTTGAAACTTGTCTACCTGCCCCAGAGCTTTTCTGATGGTGAGAGAATTTTTTTTTTCCTGCTCTTGTTGAACTCTCATGAAATCTGAAACAGGTTGTGTTTCAAAACTGAGGGGATCCCTGAAAACATCCTGAAAAAATTATATCAAAGATTTGCAGAAAGGAGAGTTGTCTTTCTTCTGGCACTGGTTCTGTCCATGTGGGTAGGGTGCTGAATAAAATTATTAATATTTAAAACTGACGTAGGTGAACAGAAAACTGGCTAGGACTTACGTGATTACTTGTTTCCTGCTGCATGTTTCCTGTGATAATTTAATGGTTTTTTTCCCCTTTAATGTAGCTAGAGAGTTAGCCTTGTGGGTTTTTTTATTATTTTTTTTTTATTTTTTATTGTTGTTACCAGTTGTGTGGCTGAACCCCTGGTCTCCTTTGTAACTCATGAACTTTTTCATTTGAAAGGGGTGTATTCTGCAGAAAATCCAATTTTTCTATTGTTATATTTATCCTTGAAATATTCAAAGGCTGGAGCCTTTGAACCTTATAAGCTAAGCTTTTCATGTTGACAATGAAGCTATATAACAGCAACAACCAAATCCCTAATGATAGAGGATAGAGCTGCTCAAACCTCTGACTGTGGGATGTGCTTTTTCTCTGCACATCTCTGTAAGATGCGGGGACCTAGCCCCATAGCACCCTAGGAATGGTTTTCCATCTTTGTGGGGTTGACTTATTTCAGTGCTTCAGCCTCTGAAGTTACATAAAAAGGAGGTGGTGCTGAGAGCAGGACAGGTGTTTATGCAGTTATTTTGCACTGGAGTTGCGTGTATTTTAGACTTAGGAACAGCCCCGAAAGCCATCTCTCTGTCTGTTTAAATTGTTGTAAATCTTGATGTGGAAACATTTAATTCTGCTTCATTTCCTGAGGTGACCTCAATCTTTCAGTGGGAACCTGCTTGGCTATTGCCAGGAAGCATTTAGGAGATGGTTGGATGTACAAAGATTTCCCCCGACACGGCATGGAGCCATCAGATGTGAAACTTGTTTTACAAACACCCCATAATTGTTGGTCACTGGGTTTGATGATTAAAGATAAGAGAATTGGCTAGATTATGAAACTGTTGCATTTTGTTGCTGCTGTTTAGCATGACCAAAGCACTGTGCAGGTAGGAAAAAAAAGAAAAAATCCAGGAATATAGTTTTTCTTGATATAGTTTTTTCTTTTTTTCTTTTTTTTTCTTTTTTCTTTTTTTTCTTTTTAAGGTTTCTAAAGGTAGAAATGTTGACAAATTTCCTGTTTAGCAGAAAAAAAGTTGGGATGCTGTCAGTATTCTGCTTTGAAAATTTAAATTAGAACTGTTTTTTAAGTCAAATCCACTTTTTTGTTGAAAATTTCATATGGATAAAATAGAAAGCCAAAATATACCATTGCCCTGAAATACTTGTTTCCATATATTTTTATGAGTTTTGATATGTAAAAGAAAACACTTTTCAAATCCGGAAATGTTCTCTGGACAGAAAAATTGCAGGTTAGTTTTAGCCTGAACTGGGTAACAAAACTAGTGCATATGTCTGCAAGCATTAGCATATGGGCATCAGGGATCTAGCCTTTGATCGTATGTGAATTATAAGTTTCTCAGTGGTTCTAAGAATTTTGGGGGCAAATTCACTACCACCAATTTTCAGCAATTAATTCCTGATTATAATATACTTTAATAGGCCCTCCTAAAAGCACTGTTGGCTGTGCTGACTACCAAATATGGTCTCATGGGTGACAATTTGGGAGTTGTTGCTAAGTATAATTGCTATCGTTCCTCCTTGCATAGGAGGATGTGAAATAGGTAGAGAAAAACTGAAATTGTGAAATTTATCTATCTATAAAATGGATTAATGACATTTCCTTCCTTTTCTAAAGTACTTCAAGATCTCCTAATGAAAAATGATCCGTAAAAATAAAATAGTGGCCTTGCTTGTTACTGACGTCTTAAATAGGCACATGATGCACTTAATGTTTTCTGTCTTCAAAATTATCTTACAGTGAACAAACGTTAAAAACAGAGAGAGATTGAGTGTATGTTGCAAACTGTTGATTCTGCCAGCTTTCCCTCCCCTGCAGTTCTAGTCATTTTTTATGGAAGACAATAAGGAGTTTGAAACTTCTTTTAGTATCAACTATAGGGTCTTGAAGGAAATATGTTCTATCTTTAGAGACTTCAGAGGGTTTGTCAATATATCAGCATCAGGAAAATCTTGTGACAGCGCTCAAAAATACTATTCTGCTATATGCTTTACTTTGTATAGGCAAGAGTGTGCAGGATGAAGGATGTAATTCTTGTCTGTGGAACCATCAGATATCCTGATACTTGTGTTTATGGTTATCTGTGGTCTGAATAAGAAGCGAACTTCCCAGGCTTTGGAATGTGAGACTAAGAACATTTTCTGGGAAACTTCCAGAAGAGATAATAGTGATTGTATGTGACCCTTTTGTTAGTCAATTCATTTTGCTTTTATAATATATTACCTGTGTTGTTTTGCATTGTTTTCAAATTCTGGGTGTAATTTCAGCTGGAAAGTTACTTTAGCTATTCTGTGTAAAGATGGCTTGCCTGTGTCCATGGATCTTTGCCATTCACATGCTCAGCAATGAATTTATTATAGCAATACATTTTTTTTTAATACTTGTTTGCCAAAGCAATTAATGAAGAATGCTTTTATTTCTCATTCAAACTGAGGATTAACCTATTTCATCTGCACTTAATGTTGGCACGATCTACAAGGCATAGGTAATAATCTATGGCATCTGTGGAAATCTAATGCTGGCATGCATATGCCATTAATGGCAAATAAAAGAAAATAAGACTGTATATCTCAGGGATTCATTTGCTCAAATCCTTTTGAATAGGTAGAAGTGCATAAGAGTCACACCACTTGATATTGCTTTTGTATTTTACTTGGATTTGCAGGGCTGAGGTTTAATAATTTTATTTTACTTATAAGCTGCATATTTGATATGGAAAATATTTTTATAAAAGTTCTTAAACATCTCTAAGGTTTAGATTTGCAAAAGTATTTTTAAAGTCTTTGTGCATATTAAAGTTATTGATACAACTGCACGGAAGTAGAGTATGATGTACAACCAAAGATTTCAGAAGTGTTTTTAATATCTGTATTTAGTCTGTTCATGATACGATGGTCCATAGGAAAGTAAAAACTTTCTCATGCTTGCTTAAACACTTTTAATATAGTTAAGGTGCAGCCTTCAGTGATTAGCAGAGTATTTCTTGTTTCCTAGAGACCAAGTACTAAGTCTATTAGACATTTCCTGCTATTCTTTTGAATTGTAAATACTATTCTTGTAAATTGAAAAGGCCAGTGTAGAGAGATATCCATGCAATTTCCCATCTATTGAAGATGTAGATTTGAGAATGGAGAAACAATAAAATGACGGTTTTCATAGAAATTAAGACACACTATAGATGGAATTCACACACTGAGCATTCACCAGGAGCAAATATTTAGAATACCAGCATCAATTATTTTCCTTTTCTCATGATCTGTTTGAAGCAAATATCAGCCTATAACTAAAGCAATGGTCCAATCCTGATCTAAGATATCCTGGAAGAAAGTCTGCTGCAACTCTTTTTAGCTCCAGTGAAATTATTCAGTGACATAAGTGAGATCAGAATTTGGCCTCCTGCTTTATTTTTTTAGAAAGTCCTTCAGTATACAAATGCAGATGTCGTAATTCTTAAATTAAGCTACTTGGCTAGCACTTGGAATAGCTAGCAGACTGTAAGAACACAGAGAGCTTACAACTCAGTGTACACTGTTTGTAAAAAGTAATGTTTATAGCCGGATACAGCTGATTTTGGGGCAGGGGAAAGTGGAGTGGGAAGGAGGAGGAAAAGGGAAAAAGGGTGGGGGGGGAAAAAGTACGAGGTGGGAGGAGGGAGAATCCAAACACACAGCCTACTGAGTGTTAGCTCTGTGTGTCAGACTGAAGATGAAGAGGACCACCCATGGGGAGGACAAGTGAGCCTAACCTTTTCTTAAAATGCTGGCTTGCTTTGAAATGCAGTATCTCACAAAGCAGCTGCAGCTAATGTATTAACCAGCTTCAAGTGCAGGTATAATCTTAATGCTCTCCAGACTTCACATGCATCCTGTCAGTTATATTTATGCAGGTTGATCTAGAACATATGACGCTTGTTGGAATTGTTTCATCTTTGCAGTGTAGGGATGCTCAGGCTTGCATGTTCCTGCAGCTTTTCAGGAGGGCAGGTGGCAGCTGCATCATTACTTCCCTGAAGGACTCTGCCAGTAAGGGCTGGAATTTCATTACATCTTCTATTACTAAAGGAACTGCTAATGAATAAGTATTTACTATACTGACCTGCTTCTTGACCACTGAGCCCAAGATGCTTCCAAGCAGATGCCAGCAACTTCTGGTGTGATTCCTCTTATTTCTAACTTGAGTTTCGGAAGTCCTGTAGATCATGCCACTCTTGACTGCAGAGACCACAGTAATCCCAAGCAGCTTCAAATAGTTTGTAGAGAAACTTTTAAGTACGGTACAGGATTCAGGGGAAGAATTACAGATTGGGGGAAGCGTAACTATAGCATAAATCCAGAAGGGCATATATTAAACTTAGCCTCTTAAATCTCCTGCAATATGCTTTTATTATAATAATTTCGAAACAACACTCTTTAATCCAGATCCTTTTCTGTTGCCCGTATACATTTTGTAAATGACTTTTGCCTGACTGCAACCTAGACAAGCTGACATGGCATCAGCAGCCAGAATTCTCTACAGAAGTCTTTTTTTCTTTTTTAAGAAAAAGAAACAATCAGGCAGAACAAATTGTGCTCAGTGTAATGATAGCATTACACTTGCTCAAGGACAAGCTTTCAGCTTGTTTTGCACCTTTGCCTCCTAGGCAGCTGATCAGAAACAGTAGGGCAAAGTGTGTGTTGCAGTAAAGAAAGATGCAGGTGCAGCTGTGTTTTCCTTTCAGAAATTTCGACTGTGAAAGCAACCTCCTTCTTTCTCTTACTCTCAATGGGTGTGCTTTGTTCTTAAAAATAAATGTTGTCCAGTTTACAGAATAAGAATGGTTTTTTTCCAGAGACTAGCTGTGAGGCCTGCCCTGATGACGCCAATAGCTCCATCTGCAAAAGCTCTCCCATTGCTGGGTCTCCTGGAGCAGCTCTCCTCTGCTGCAGAGAAAGGGGCTAGAAAGGGGAAGGTGCTCCAAAGGGATTGCATTTCCACTGACAAAAGTGCTTTGGTGTCTGTATAATAAACAAAATCCCCGTAGAAAAGCCTAAAGATTTCAGCTTGCAGTGTCTCTTTCATTTGTGCAATATGGCACACTTTAATAGCTGATGCTTAATACCTATTTTTTTCCTTACATCAAATATATTTAAAACCTATATAAGCCAATGAAAAATTCTAGAAAATAGTGAATACAAAAGACAAAATATAAACACTGTAAACATTTCTCTTTGCTGTGTCCTGTGTCAAAACTGTAGTATGGTGGGGGAGTGGGGGGAGTGTGCATACACCTACATGCATTTTAATGTTGGATTGTTTAGATAATTAGATTTTTGACAAAGTAGAGGGAGTCATCCAAAAGGCTGGTTTGGTAATACAGAGATATAGAATACAACTGATCTTTTCTTATGAAATCTCATTTTTGTAATTAAGCATACAGTTTGTATCTAGTAAAATGTGTGATCTCCTCTAATAACAGTAATTGTCATATCGTGTCTGTATAAGGCTTTAGAAAAAAAAATGCACCGTTTGGAAAGTGGTTATGCCTCACCTTTTGAGCTATCTAGACACTTTTGTTGATGATAAAATCTGCATAGGTTGAAGGGCAGGCTGATTAAGTTCACTCAGTAAAAATCTCTCACAGGCAAAGGTGACATATGTGGTTCAGGAGGTCACTAAATTGCAAATAGCTGGAGATGTGGAAAGAGTTCAAGGAAGTATCACTATACACAGCTTTCCCATCCAATGACTTTGGGTACTTTAGATAAAGAGGGTGCTTGTCTAAATTAACGTTGAGCCTGTGCCCTTGTGTCTCAATAACCTCAGTAGAAAATTCATATATGTCAACGTGGAATAGTGACTTTGGTTGTACAGCTGACTGAGAAGTCTATTTAGTTGTTTTTACAATCTATAAGTTTTGTAAGTCAAGTAGATAAACACTGGTATAGACTGCGTGTTCTTGTAAATGTTTGAGCCTGTATTTAAAGTAGGTGGAAAAAATAGTATAGTCTTGAAATTTGCTTGCTACAAGTTTAGCTTTAATAAATCAGAGATAGGAGTGACACACAATTCAAAGAAGGGGAGTTAGACTACTTACATAGCACAGACTGCTTCTCAGCATTTTTCAAATCAAAATGTCCCTTCTTTTCACTTTACTTCACAAAACTCTTTCTTGATGAGAATCGGAAGAGTCAGTGTTTTGGGGTTACTTAACCGTACTACCACTAGGGCAAGCAATACAAAAACAAATAATTTCATTATTTCTGTTGAAAAAGTGAACATTTTCCTTGTTTTTTAAAATATTTTACTATGTTTTTACTAGCAGCCCTTTTAGAAGCATTTTCACTTTTTGGCACTACATGTGTTGGGAGCAACTGTATTTTGTATTAGCGTGTTGCACTGGGAAATCCTGGTACTAAAGAATACTTTCCTTTTCCCACAGATGCCAGCCAAGACATACTGGGAGCAGAAAAGCTATTATTATGTGAAAATTATCAACTATTGTGATTCATAGCTGTTATTCTTGACAGTTAATAGTTTATTTCTGGAAGTGCTTGACTATTTGTGTGTGTAATTCACATACCTGATACAATTCCAACGGATAGGACTACTAAGAGTGATCGCCTGGGTGACTTGCAGCCTCCTATTTCCCCTGACAGCTATGGGAGGTTATCGTTTGTATAATTAAGGGTTTGAATGGTATGGCAATGGTGCGAGTGTCTGCCTTCTGGAAATGTGAAAGTAAGCTAGCTTGTAAACAAACCCGATAAGATTGATAAGACTGCGCTGCTGGAACTATAGCAGGCATTAAAAAAAAAAAAAAAAAAAAAAAGCTTTACCCAATCCTAAAATATATATTTTGATAAAATATCTGGGGAGGAAATATGTTATTAATTACTGTAACAAAACCAATACACTACACTTTTTTTTTTTTTTTTTTTTTTCCCCCCTCCCTAAAAAGCAAATTCTCCTGGCTGGGAGAATTGTAGCAAACAGAAACATTGGAGATTCATAAATGATCGCCTATGCAGTGCAATGCAAAATGATCAGCCCTTTCACAGGGACAATTAAGCTGCCTCAAGTAAGACGTTCAGTGCTACTTAGGTAGATGTGGATGAGAGGCTCATGGAAGAAAGCCAGTGTAAAGGAAGAAGAGACTGAGATGATCGCTTATCATTTCCTTCTAGAAAGGGTTGGAGAGTGAGAGGAGAGGAGTTTCAACTTCCCCTTGCAGAACGTGGCTGAAAATATTTTGTTGCCACAGTATCATTTAGTTTATTTGGACGGTTGCATAAGGATGAGCCATAAATATAGTTGAAATTTAGATTTAGATTGGGAATTTGGATTTCTTCTGCCCAAGTATACTAAATAGTCTATTTTGAAAAGTAAATACATTATTTATGTAGTATACTCATCTCTGTCCCTGATATTACTGGTTTCTATTTGGATGTAATTCTATCATTTCTGTTGCTGCTAATAGAAGAAAATGGATTTTTTTATGTTAGCTTTTGCTATGAGCAGGTTTACCCTTTTTTAAGCAGATGAATGATTATTCTTTTGTGTCCTCATCAGTAGAAGATCAATAGATAAACTGTTAATTTATTTGAACTATATTCTTATGCTACAGATACTCCCTCATTTATTGTCAGCTACAACACGCTCCTGTGATTAAGTGTATTTTTAAGCAAGCCTTTGTAGTGCTAAGGGAGAACTCTGAATCTGCTCTTTAAATGTGTGCTTTAAAAACTAATAGGAGATACTTGGATAATGTAAAGTTTTCATTATTCACTTCTTGGTATTTGTGTGGAAAGGCCTACAGAAAGCAATGAATGACACTCACATCCCTGACTTTTGGGACTTGAAAGGCCTTGAGATTTTCATGATAAAACTGATTTTATCTCGGGTCAACAGGAGTTGAGCTACTGACCTCGGTGGACTCGCGTTCCAATTTCCCTTGGGTCGCATTGGGTGATAGGCAGCAAGCTGAAGCCATTCAGCAGAGAGGCTTATATAACTTAACGTGTTTGGTATCTGTGAGTTATGTGAGTTCCTGGAGCAGGCTGCAATAGCTTAAGGGCAAAGAAAGCTTAAAGGCAGTTAAGTGCCTTTGGATTGACCTGGAGGCCTTGTTTGTACCTCTGATTCAGTATTTATAATTGTTGCATTTCTATACTTTAGAAGCCCAAAAGGAAACATTTATAAGCTGTTACAGTGTGTGCTTCAGTGGTTAACTTGGGTAGTAAGGATAAAACATTAACCTTAAATACATTTATTATATTACCTACAATTTTAATTTCAAGATTAAGTTTCTTCCAAGGTCCACCAGTTCACCACTGGGTGACAGTTCTCAGTTATTTGAGGGCCTTTCAAATTAAACAGTTAAATTTGATATTACTAAAGATATCAGTTCAAAAGCTGCTCATGGAAGAAAACAGTGGGACTATCTAAATGAAGAGCATCAGTCTCTAGGTATAATGCCTCTAGTTCTCTATTCAGTAGTATATGAATTATATGTATTATGTATATATGTATAATGCATCTAATTCATATAAATAATGCAGTTCTGTGTTCATAGCCCAGATTTTTAGAGTCCCACATGAAGCTGTTATTGTTCACTAAAAGTTTTCAACTCTAAGAAAGAAGAGCATATTCGGCTGTCATGGATTTGAGGATTCTTCATAACTGTTTTCTGGTTGCGACAAAAGCACCCATGCATTCACTGGCTCTGTGTACACCAATCCCTGTGGTTGGCTTGGCTCGGTTACTGTGATGATGTCCACCTTCCCTGTTTGCTGTGGCACCCACTGAGTTTTTCTGCCACACATGAGAAGACACCTGACCCAGGTGCTCGGTTGCTTAAAATGGCAAAGACATTAGTTTCAAAACCAATTTACTGTCACAAAACTTACTGTAAGTGTGAGATATTCAGCCAAACTCCTTTTCTTTTCCTTCAGAACATATGTAATTTTCAGTTTTGCTAATTGTGATGCAGCTCTGCTTGCTTTGACAAAAGCAATGTTTGGGCCCCGAACTTGCTTTATTTGAAGTGAATGATAGCTCTTAGTGGAATTGGATCCCGAAAAGGGATGGCTCCAGGCCTTGTGAACTGTAGCGCCCTGCCTGTAGTAGTGGCATTTTCCCCCTTCACTCTGTATTTGGGAACTGCTCTGGAATGAAGGAGCATGAATAATAAATCATCTCTGGCATCTGCAGAAGGCAGTAGCTCCTGAGTGTGGTAGAGGTCACTGGTGGGACAGGAGGTTTGTATTGTGTCCTCTTTTCCTGCTGCCAGTCATTTGCTTTTTATAGGCATTAAACATTAAAATAAAAATGATTGTATGTTATAAGCACTTCCTTTGATGAAGTATACAAATGTCATTTGAAACAAAGTGAGCTAATTTTATGAGTGACTTAGATTAGACATTCCACTCAAGTAGCTTTATGTTAGGACTTGATTCATTTGCATCCCAGCTGTAACTGCTGTTTTAACTGATTTTGCCTCTTAACAAACCCCAAGTGATAGCTCCCAGACCAGTCTGGAGGAGAGGCCTGAGGTGAGCCTGTTAAGCATGTTGACTTTTGAAGGGCTGTATTTTTTCAATTGGCTGCACACATGTTGTTACTCATTACACACATATTATTGTAGATGTATTAATAAGGGAAATAGTTTTTAAAGAAACTTGTAGCCTAATTTTAAATGTTATTAAGATGAATAGATGATGCCACTCTATTTTTAGACTTCATTTTTTAGATTTGTTGTAGTTAAATATGCCTGTAGTTAGTTCTTACTATTGTAGCTAAATACTTCATAGTGTTATTCTATCGGTAAAGAGAGCAGACATGAATTACAAACAATTCAGATTTTTAAAGTAGTTAAGACTTTGACATTGTTGTATTGCAGATTGATGAGCTTCATACAGAGGGGGAAAGAGCCCAAGTCCAAAAACTGTGGCAAGCTTGCTTTTCTTCTGTCAAATATAGAGTCTCTTGAAATGGGAAGTTTCTGTGCAAGATTAGATAGAATTGTCAGAAGCAAGAACAGAGTTTGTGGACAGAAACTTCACTACTTTTGGGTGAAAACTGTAATTTGCCAACTGAAGTCCATATAGGATATATTCTGTTTCTTTATTGATGAGTATACATTTTTGTAAATCAAGATTAATTCTATTAGTCAGTGGATTTGGATTTAGCGTAAAACAAACATGGGCAGAGAAACTAGTTGTAGTGCCTGAGCTTGCCTTAGGCAAGTTGGATACTTTCAAATTGTCCTCACATGAGAGGACATTTTGCAAAATACAAATCACTTCTACACATTTCAAAATAGGATTCCCTAGCAGCCCATCTTGGTCACATGTGATGTATTGTAATATCTGCCCTTGGCATTTTTTTCTGCTAGACAGTAGGCTAAAGTTTTCCCTAAGCAATGCAAAAACTTGATCACGTAGATTTGTTATGTACAGCTTTTAAATTATGTTCATGTACAACTCTCAAAGTGTTTAAAGAAAATTTGTACTTCCAAAATTCTGAATTATGCTTGGATTTTTTTTCTTTATTATTTTCCCATCCCTACCAAGTGCAATGTGGCCTCTTGTTATATTTAACTAAATGCACAGAAAGCATGGCAGAATATCATCTGCTGCTAACCTGTTTGTGCCGTAGTGAAATGGTTTGGACAGAAGGGTTTCAATTTCATTAGTGTTGTCATATTGATGGATTAGCCAATGCTTGTCACGTGTTATGTGCCAAGTGGCGTCTTTTGAATCTGATTCCAAAGAAAACAACAGACTTTACAATTGCTAAAAGTCTTATAGAGGTTCTTTCTGGTTGTTAAAAGTAATATAGATGACAGAAAAACTCAGGCACATCAAAATGTGCACTGCTGTATTCAGTGCAGTTTATATACTGAGTGAATTACATGAAATAGCCTAATACAATCTCATTATTTCATTAGAAAAAGTACTGTAAAGGTATTAGAACTAATCTAATATTTTTAGCCACTCTAAACAATGTAGTCATAACTCCAAGTATTTTATATGAAAACATGAAGTTGAAGCAAAACATATTACTCAAATCTCTTTGTGGGAAGTAGCTGTGAAATTGTTTTTGTGTTTCTGTTCTTTCATGCAAGTATGTTGCATTTTGAGTCAGCCTATTTGTGCAATTAGTAGTCAGGTTAAAATTTACATTCCCTCTCCTGGGAATTACCTCAGAAGTGCGAGACTGACCTTTTGAACCTGAAATCTTTATTTTTGGTGTGCCAGAATAAGAATGTTGCTCTAGGTTCACTCCTATGCACTGGAAAGAAGCAGGATTTATGTGCAGGAGAAAGGAAAGAAATAATGATGTTGGCGGCATTGGCAGACTGATGGGGCATTAGGGTGAAAGATGGTTTAGGCTCAAAAGAACATCATGCAGTTTCTGTTTACTATGGGAGATTGTTTCTGATAGACAGGCAATTTGCACCAATCACCGTTTCTTTATGTAGAAAAGTCCCACAGTTTATGCACCAGGTGCAAGTAAGTGAGTAAACACGGCAAAACGCTAGGAAACGTAAAGATGATGATTGATGTCCAATAGACCCAAGAAACATTTAAGTTTATGTGTCTGTTGTCACCACTAGATGTTATAAGACATTTGTTAAGTCCTGCTTACAAATTTGGTTTGAATTTCAAAATATGGGATTTACCCTCTTCAGTAACACTGCCTGTTTTTTGTTACCTCTACAAATGTTCATGTTTTAAAACAAAAAAGTTCTTTTCAATTTTTCCCTTCATATCATCCTATCTCAGCCATGAAATTTTATCAGTGTTTTGTGAGAAAAATGTTTCATTTAACTGTTTTAATATGACAAATTCAGGTTCATCATTCTTCTGAACTGAGATAAAGCACAAATATCATTGAAATTTCATTAACGCTCACACCGTTACATTCACTTCACTCATAGAAAGGCAGTTGATTCTTTCTCTTCCAAAGCTAAGGAAAGGCTTCTTGTGATATGTCTTAGAGCTTTGTGTTCAGGGCATTGTCTTCACTTCTTTAACAACCAGATTTCTGAGATCAGATTCACTGTTGTTCAGTTACAGGTGGTGACAGCAAGCATGGGTCGGTTGCTGTGCTTCAGGTATTTTCAGTCCTCGCTTGCCATATTTATGTCCCCTTTTTCCACCTGCTTCCTATTCTTGATAAATAACAGGTCTTTCAAATACTAGGTACCTATGAGAGCAAGTCCATATATAGTTGTCTGTTGGCTAAAATTATAGCATGATAAAGGCATCAGGTTATTTGTGATATCTATGGGAGAGCTTGGGATCTTCTTAGGTTTTTGCTATCTAATGACAAAAAATGACCACCAAATGAGCAAAACAGCTTACAGCTTGCCTGCTGTGATGTCTTAGTGTCCAAAAAGTGACAGAGTTTCAAGTTGTTCAGAGAATACCATTAGATAAGCAAAGTTGCTATGCATGGTTCATGCAGGGATTTGCAATGGATTCAGTTTTAATTATATATTTTAACATTTGCTATAGAATCATTTAAGCAGACTGTAGCAGTCTGATTTGGCCTGAACTGTTAAAGGTATTAACAGATCTCTGCCTTTTCTATAAGAAGAAAACCCATTGTTTGTAGTCTGGAATACATTCAATTCAAGGTGATTATTTATAAGACTGCATAGTGTGCCATGGGAGAGTTCACCAGCAGAAAGCATCTTGGAAAAATCCATAAATGTGAAATTATCCACTGATTTGAAATGAAAAATAGTGTCAATAGTGTAGCATGTTACCTAAATATCTGCAAACAAATTGTCACCTATTAATGAGTCTACTGATAAACATTTTACTAATTCTGTGAGACCATTCTATTCCCATACAGGGAAAATTGTATTTTGTTTGGCTTTGGCTTTGTTTCTTATACTTTGGATTTTTTTTTTAATTGACTTTAGAAAACCGACCTCTTAAGATAGGCACCGGACACTATTTCCATAGTCATTTGGCTATGGGAAGTCCTTCAGACTTTTGTCCATTTAATTAGTCATACTGATAGTGCTTAGAAATGCAGTCCTGCCACTAAGAAGTGTTGGCCAAGGAGGCTGTGTCCTCCAGATGATCTCATATCTCTAGAAAAGTCTGACGTACCTGAAATCCAGATGGTCACCTGATCTCCAGTATCTGAAGTTATCAAGGGAGATGCCCTGGGTTGCAATATGCCTGGAAGTATTTCTGAGGAGAGGGAGTCAGACGCAAGCAGAGGAGGCTGATCTTTTCCTGCCCTTGCACCTTTTCTGTGAGGATGCTTCAGATGGGTCTCTACTTTTACTTCTCATAACTGGATATTAAAGCATGCATTATGTTCGTCTTGTTAGGGCTCTGCATACCTGAACTTTTTTTTTTTTTGGGTCTTTTGAGAAAAGTAAAGTTATTTCTTGAGTTATTTCTGGGATTTTTTTCACATGTGATATTTCATAAGCTGTTAACTTTTTTAGCTTTGACAAGTAAAAGCACCAACATTTGTTAAATAATATAAGCTAATTTCAATCAAATTAATTAGGAAAAGCTAGAAAATAAAGATGTCTTTACCATATTGCACAGGGATCATTTAATTAAAAATAATGTAATCTGTCTTATCATTCTTCCTGTGGAGAAAGAAAAAAAAAAAAAAACTCAGAAAGTTTTCCAGTGTGTATAGGAACAAAGCAAGACTTTTAAAAATGAGACAGTCCCACCCCGTGGCTTGAATATTTACAGAACACTTAGGAGATCAGTTTTCAAGGTGTTTATCTGAATCCGGCGTGGAAAGGATTTAAATTAAGATATAGGTCTTCCTTACTCTGGAGTCAAAAACAAAATCTGCCAAGCTCCCCTTAAACAGGAAAGGAAAATTATGCTTCAAAGCAGGATTATTGCTCTGCGTCTAATGATAAACCTGATCCTGAGCCATGTGAAGTGAATTAAGACTCCTGTTTTTGAATTAGAGTCCCTGTGTGTTCTTTGTTCAAAATTAGGTAAATACAATTCTTATTAAGTTCAAGAATCTTTGGTTTAGGTTTATAGTTAGGTAAGAGATAAATGGACAAAGTGACATATTTCTACTATATTTGGTCTTATGATGCCATTGTTGTTCAACAGAAATTACAGGACAATTAAGAGAAAGTAAAAATGACTCACAATTACATTTTCTTGTTTAGCATCTGTTTTTTACCCACTGTGGTTCCCCAGATTGGCCAATCGCCCTCAGGAAGATTGCCGGTCTCCTTGCTGTTCCCTAGGGTTTGACTTTTCCTCAATGATACTCTTGAAGTCAAAGCTGGCGTTTGAAAGCCCGCCAGACTTCAGTTGTCTTTTGTGGACTTCAGATGCTTTCAAGCACTGAGGAGATCTGGCTTTTACTTACCATTTTGCTGTTAGTCCCAGCTATATAATTCCAATTAGGAATTAGGAGTTGTATTTTTTTTGCTATAGCTTGAGACTGCAATTCAGTTCTTGCATTAGTGGTATAGTTTATAGTCCTGCTTGTCTGTTGGTCTTCAAGAGTTGGCTACCTACAGTGTTAACTTCTCAACAGTAGGGTTATAGTTTGCCACACCAAGCCTGAGAACAGTAATTGTTCCTGATTTTGATATTTTCCATCTGTGTCTTTATCTCACATAGGGAGTATCATGAATGCAAGCTTTGCTCTTTCTGCAGGTAATATCCCTCCAGCAGCGGTGTCCCCGTGGCACAGCAGGGAGGAGCCCTGGTAGCACTCAGCAGCATAATGTGGCTCTGCCACAGTCAAGGGAAGGGAGAGGATCTGTGTGGAAAAGCAGGGAAGATTGCACCCTGCAATCCTGCTGAGATGAAAAAGGCTTCCCATCAGCTGCCGTGGTGACCAGCACCAGGGAGCATGGAAGAAGCAGTGTTGGAAGTCTCAGTGGGAATAAGGAAGCTGGGAAAGCACCAGGTTGTCTCAAATTGAAGTGGTACACATTTAGGCTATTAGAAAGGTAGGGTTTTTCATTCCTTTCAGCACCTGACTGGCAAAAAGAGATAGTATAGATGATTTCCAAATGAAAGCCAAGTGAATTGGTCAAAGGAATGCAAAGCTAGATGGGTTTAAAAAGAAATTAAATTTCACGTCTTACCTTCTGAAGCATGTCAACAAAATGTAGGTATGCTGTGTTAAAAAAGATAAAATAAAAACATAAAATTTTAGATGTGTATATATTATAGGACTGAAGAGCCCTGGTAGCTGCTGGTTCTCCAGAAACTACACAAACACAGAGGTATGGCACATTGTTTACAAAAAGGTAGTAAGTACGTTTTATGAGTACAGTTGATAAGAACCACCATTTTTCCTTTAATCTTTTGGTCATGAAAGCCTTTATTAAGAATCCAAGGAGAATCTACAAACTTCAATTTAAAAACTGGTTGGGAGCAATTAGTGTGAGGCAAGTTATGTCAGTCAGGCAGATAAGATGAGAGTCTTATCTGGTCTATGAGAGTGTTTTTGAGGGGAGAGGTAATATGTCATTACTTCTGGAAACCAAGTGCAGTGTCTGGACAAGCAAAGGAATAAAGAGAGGGGATATATAAGGGCATTTGTATCAGATACTATGTATTTTATCTGGACAGCCCCTGGTGAATGTGTGTTGTACTGAAGGTACTCAAACTAGGATATTAGTCTTCCTCATCTGAACTAAATTTGATGGTACGAATTGTGATTTGATATTATGATATTATGGCTTCTCAAAACCTTGTTACTACAAGTGGACTATAATTTTGTCAAGGATTTTTTTTTTTTTTTAAACGAATGGCTATTTAGCTAAGTGTTCTTTTGCAGCTTTTGCAGCTGTTCTATGAACTTTGGGACCTCATTTAAGTTATTCTTTCACCTTTTAAAAATTTGTATTTGTATCCAGAGAGGAATTGCAAGGTGAAGTTGATGCTTTTTGTTAGTTAACCAATATAGTGTCGTTAGTTGCCTGCCCCAAGTGTTCAGTGCTGATGTTTGTAGCACAGTCTGTGATGAGGGCTTCTGACTACAATATCTAAATATAGTGCAAATTGTTATAGAAGGCATGATCTCTGGTCTTTAAGACTATTTATAAGTATCCTATTGTATTTTCAACTTATTAAATGTTTAAAATTCTGCAATTTCAAGAAGGCCATTGTAGTGTTAAGTCATATTGATTAGTTCAACGTGACAATTAGCTTTCTGTATTAATCTGCCTTTCTAGTACCAGTACACAAAGATGAAACATTTTAAACAATTTAAGAAAGAACTTGCTTTAAATATTTGATGAATGTGAATGTGGTCCAATTTGGCAACCGTAACTAAATAAAGAAACAGTCTTGTAACTGTGTTTTCCGCCTCTTCTCCACTAACTGTGACTAAGAGGGAGTGTTTTCTTCTTCACAATAAGAGGAAATCTTGTTCTTTACAGTGCAGCTTTTAATGTTATCTCTGTAAGCAGTGTTTAAAGACAAATTACAATACCAAACACCTATTTAATGGAAAAAAACATGTATTGAACATGGGGAAAATGTATAGTTTTGTCTTATGACAATCACTTTCTTCACACTCATTTTTTTTAGGTAACCTGTTCTATACTAAAATCCTGATGAAATTGTTTTCTTTCAATCTAAAGTCCTGAAAATGTTTTCAACAGATGTTCTAGGTTTCATCTTCTAAGTTATGTTTTAAAACCATCTGTGGTATTGTAAAGGCTGGAGATAGTGAAAGAAAATTAAAGCCTTAATTTTAAATTTTGGAAGAGCATCTTGGAATTGGTCCTGATATCTGTATTGGTGATCCAGGAACAATTTGTCACCGAGTTTAACAGACGTAGAATTAAATCTTGAGTTTCTGTCTAGTGCATGCATCCAAAACCCAAGTTAGTTAACTGCAGTAGTTTAAGGAGTTGTGTCTTGAGAATTTCATCAGTTATTTCTTAAATCACTTATCAAACAGGATATAGAGTGAATTGACAAGAGTCAAGGAAGAAGGTTGCTCTTGTAGGTGATGTCATGATTTTTTTTAATCTGAATTTCTAATCTCTTATAAACCTGTTGAAATACTTAGTATACTATAATATATAGTCCATACTCTATAATATATAGTACTGTGTGCTATATACTATACCCTTTTGGTTAAATTAATGACTCTAGTACATAATAAAGATGTTTAATTTGTATACCTGTTATAGAAGAGAGAGAATGAATCAGATTAGCTTAACTGTTGGTTTCTTTAAACTGTGCAAGACAGTAAGTTAGAAAGAAGCAACTTGATTCCTAGCTTGGTGTAGCTTTTTTTCGTGTTCTGCCACTGGCCAACTTTGTGTGCACCTCTGCTTCCTATTTTGTACCATAAAGGGAATTGTTCTTTCATCAGCTTACAGTGTTATAACGATTAATATACTAATGCTAATATATTTGGAGATATAAATATCAGGAATACAATACAAATCTTCTCCCTCTCCCTCTCTCTTTGTTGCTATATGACCTACTCTATTAAATGTAGTGACAATTAGGATTTTGCACTTAACTAAGAAAAACTCTAAGAATATCTATTGTGATGAAGCAGAAACATTTGAGCTCTCTATGTAAGTGCAATCAACAACAGATGTATTCAGAAGTTATTTTAGTGCCTTACTGTGTATTTCTTACCTTTATTTATTTATTATTTATATTTTTCTTCAGCTCAGCTTAAATCTGACTTCTGATTGTGAAATTACTTCAAAATTTTTCTCTTACAAATGCTGTTACGCAGTGTTAAACTTAACATTATTCCTACAGAATAAAATGTATGTTGAAATATAGAAATAATAGTTTTCTTTTTTCGTATGTGTTGATTTTAATACTGTTTAAATTTTTAGTCAGCACTTAATAGAAGAAAATGAATGATTTTGATTGAATTGCACCATTTCAGTCGATGAAAATCAATTTGATGGGATGAATGCCAGCCAGTGAACGTAGGTATGTTTAGAATAAAAGAAATGTCTCTAATTTTATGGTTGGGGTGAGAGGAGGCTACATAAAAGCAACAAAAGGGGGGATATAATAGAAAGCTGGTACTTTTAAAATTATTAGTAGTACAATATTCAATGGAAATAATTATAAAAAAAAGTTGCATCTAAATGTTGCTGGAGACTTAAGGCTTCCCTCAAGAAAATAAATTGTCCTTTTGTTTTGTGTGTTTTAAGAGGTACTGTTAATGGACAACTGATACATAAAACCAAGGAAAGAATCTGAAAAATGGAAATGAAGAAATGAATCCAAATAACTTTTACAGGAGCAAAGTTGAATTTTTGCTTTTGGGACAGTACACTTTTTTTTTTTTTTCTGCTCCTTGCTGTTGAGTTAGAACTATGTTTTAAAATAATTTATTCTGCAATAGCAGTCAAAGAAAGTCATTAAAATAGGGTTTTAGAGCATATAGCAAATATTTTGTCTTGTTCTTCTTGTTCTGGTTTGTTTCAGCTAATTTCTTTTTTTCTTTCTGCATTCATGATACATTCCAGATACTCAGTCATTCTTGCTACTAATCTAAATAGATTCTGAAATGATTTCAGAAGCAAATTAATGTTTTCAAACACTTGGCAGAAACAGAATAGTGGTTTACTGGCTTTATGTTATTTGGTTAGCTGTAATAGCAAAACTTGCTAAGGCAGGTGGGACTCCAGGTAGAATAACATCTCTGGTTATAAGCACTAAGGACTGTTGTGAGTAAACAGGATACATGCTAATGATCAGGCAACTTTTATTAAGTGAGACCCTTTAAACCTAAAAGTTGTTTTCCAAAGAAGGGAAGTGGTAAAAATCCTACTGTTTGGATAATTTCAAAATTATAAACACAGCACACTCTTCACTGAATTCTGATTTTGCATCAACAGATAGGTAGGTGAAAAGGTATTTCTTGTATGCTTTTCACAAGATTTCCTGTAACTTCATTCTGTACATATGCGATTAGCAACTATGTAGCATCCTGAAGCATCCAGTGTCACTCAAGTATTTGCTTTCACAGATCATCCAAAATATGACTTGTCATAGTTGTGTTCAACACATCTGAAAGACAAATTAGGAGGATTTATACTGTCATTTTGAAATAGACGTTTATTAGTATTATAAATTTCACAGATTGGCTGAATCTGTTATAGTCCTGCAAAGTGTGATTTGTTTTCTAACCAGTCTTTTTTAATCTTCAAAACCAGTCTGAACTAAAATCTTCTTCCTATTTTGTATAATAAAGTGCCTAAATATTCTGAGCTAGAGGTTTTCATAAAAATATAATGATTATAAGAATAGGTTTTGAATTAATGAATAATATAGATTCGGAAGTTATTTCATGGAGCAGAAGGGAAAGAAATCAAATGCATCAGTGAAAGTCAAAAAATATTGTCAAGACTTAATGAGTTAGAATGATAGCATATTTTGGACAGTAATTATAATTTGTTTTATCAAATCATATGGTACGTAAGTGGAAGTCTTTTACTGAATGCTGTGCCAAAGCAAACTAAGTTAAAGCGGATGTCTATTCTCCATCAGATTTATTTAATCTAAAATTAAGATAATAAGTTGTTGAACTGAAGCCAGAAAGACAATCAAGATAACCACATCACCAGGCCTCTAACAACTACATTCCTTTATTGCATAAAAGTTTTTATTTAACTGATGAATTTATTTTAATCTAGTTTAATGTTTTATTCACACTTTGATAAGGCTGTACAGACAATATTAAATACTTCAACAGTGTACTCATTAAACAACAGCCTGGATACCAAAAAAGATCAAAATGTAGGCGCACAGAAGGCTTGTTCCTACTTGAAAAATGTGAAGTAGTTGTTTCCTTAAATGTTCAATCCACTATTTAGTTTGGTATGTGCATGTGACAGTTACACTTAGGCATGGTAGCAGGTTATAAAGTGGCAATTTTTCTTTTGCAGGCAGCGAATGAAAACCTTATTTTTATAATAGTCAAAAATATTGCATGCAGTGCTCTAGGGCTCATTGGAAACGATCTCTGAATATAAAAATGAAGACAGCATGTTACTGGAGTAAAAGGATTTCTGCTCACAAGCTCTTTCTCTGTTCACAAAGTAGTCATTTGCAGACTATCTAGAGCTTCTTAGTGGAAATCAAGAACAATATAATATGAAAACTTTGCAGTAGTTACAGCTGGCTGATTTTTGACAGCTTTTGACCATCATTTCTATCTGAAAAGTTTGTCAAGATCTGAGACCTTATACTACTGAAAATACCTTCATTTCTTTTATAACCAAATAGTTTGGAAAACATGATATTGTAAAGCCTAAATTTGAAGGTGGGGAAAACTGGACCTAATAGATCTTTGCATACTGATAGTCTGTGGAACAAACCATCACAAAAAAATGTTAAGTCTCCAGACAAAATTAGATTGTTTCAGTTCTTTTATGTCCTTCTGATTTGAACCTTTTCAAATAACTACTTTCTATAAGGGACACAACTAGGTTTATAAAAATGATTTTTTTTAGGGGTTTCGGAGGAATTTCATTTTCTGCTTTTTAGGAGTAGGTGATGTCTAACACAAGTTAGAGAGCAAGTTATCACTGTTATAGTGCAGTGACTATCCAGTCATTTTCCACATAAGTGTGTGTGATACTTCAGCAGACTCATGTCTCAGGCCCACATTGTTCCTAATTACCAAGAAAACAATTTTGAGAAACTTTTAAGTAAAGCATCATATTATACAAATCTGGCTCCTCACCCTGATCTTTCAAATTACTATGTATTTTCTGGCTCTTTATTCAGTAACGAAGCCAGAAACACAATGAATATAATACAAGGAAACTTCTTTATCAACACCCATCCCCAAAGTTTCATCTGAAAGTAATTGTTTTCCTTCTCTAGGTAGATTCTTCACAACTCAGTGTAGGAATCTCTGATCTTAAATCAGGCCAATTAATAACTTTTAGACTGACATAAACATGTTAAGTATTGCCAACTTCACATCAATTAAAATATATTTTATTTCCAAACTGTTTTTTTTTGTATTGTTGACTCCTTGTCTTTCTCACACACACCCAGACAGATGTTTTTCATTGTATTTATTGGTTAAGATGTTGTTGTGGATATTGCAGCACAGTATCACACATACAGTTTATATAAAGCATTATTTCATATCTTTAAAACACTAAAATATCCAATAATACACTGTTTAATGTAACACTTTTAATTCTTGATTTTTTTTCCTTTTTGTTTTTAATGTCAGAGTTTACAGAGAGTTGTTGTTTCACTTATTATTTCTAAGAAAGCAAATTAAAATAGATCATTCAAAATGTTTTAAACCCTTATTTTGGTTTGAAAGGAAATGTGAAAGAAGACTAATTAGCGTTAAGGAGTGTAAATTACACAACACTTTATTTGTTTAGGTAGGCAGGCAGAGTTACGTGATTGGGTGGAGGCAGGATATCCTAGTCATCATAAATTTTTCCCTATAATTATGGACCCAAATCAGCATTTTGTACGTACTTTTCTTTTCCCTTATGCAAACACCCAGCTCAGTTGATAGTCGACCTCAGTCAATAGTCATTAAGAGTCATCCAGTGATGAGTAGTCACGCTGTGACTACTATGTGTCCATGTACATAGACGTTTTTTAAGCTTATCCATATGAACTACTGCTTCTGTGACCATAACTTACAAAAAGACCTTTCTTACCTGATGTTCTGTTTTTTTTATCTCCTTGTTTATGGGGTATAGGGTCTTCTTGGCCTGGATCTTGAACTTCTCCTAGGTTTTTACAGTCAAAAGTATTTGGATCAAATTATATAAAGTTTCCTCCCATTTGTGGAGCGTGTAGAAGAGCAAAACATTCAGAAATAGCTGTGATGCTAATTAACATCACCACTTTGGAGGTTAGTGTTGAGCCTCACTCTCTGGATCTCCGCTGTTTCCAGGATGTCATGTGGATGAAAGTGATGAAATAAAAAAATTGTTGGTTTGCATCTTTTGAGGTGAAATTATTTTTTAACTCAAAATTGAATGCAAGCTTGTTGTTATGCACCTCATAAATATCAATCATCTATAAAAGCAATTGTTATCTGGTACTTTACGTATCTATTTAGATATCTAGATTCTACTTTTTCTTTTCATCAATACTGAAATCCTTACCAGTGCTCAAGAAGAATAATGCCTATGAATGATGATGATGATACATAACTAAATTTATTGAAGAACCTAGGCTTGAGAGTATATTCCTGGAAATTCTTTGTTTTGTTACATTTCTTCTGATGTTCCTTCCTTTTTCTCCTTTGCTGGCTTTGTCTTTTCTTCTTTTCTGCCATTCTTCTTTGGTTCTGATTATTTTTTTTCCTTGCTGCTCCTTTCTATAATCTTATTTCTTGCATCATTGTTGAGGTTATGAGTAAAGTGGAAACTACTGAGGAAATTCTTAAAAGTGCACCAAGTTTTAGTAACACTCACTCCAATGGCAGCAAATGGCAGATTAGTTGGACTGGAACAGAGAACAGCCAGACATAGTATAAGTATTTTCTTTATTTCTAAATGCATAATTCTATTGAGTTATGTTGTGGCTTATCTTCTTTATTCAGAAACCTAATTTTATCTGGAAAAAGCACAAATATTTATTTCCCAGTCTGCAGAGCCAATTAAAATAGGCTGATCCTACAGAAATGCATGTTTTCTTGTCACTTTCTTAGTCAAGAAGCATCAAAAATCCTAGTTTGGGTCATCAGTGTAACTGGAAAATTTATTTGGATGTCAGATATATTCTTGGCTATGTTTTCATATATTAATCATTTAGAAATATAACTTCTTAACATTTTTTCACTCAGATTTTTTTAATGGAATGCCAGATGTATTTCAGAGAAATTTTTGCTACTGAAGACTTTTCACTTGCACAGAAACTTTACACGTTCATTTAAAATCAAAGTAGAAAAAGCATTTTTTTGACAAAACATAAATATTTTCATAAATATTTTATTTTACAATCAGACATCAGGTGATGTCTATCAAAGCTGAGGTTATTATGTAAAAATATGAAAGCAATAAGTTGACTTAGAGGTTTAGTGTAGATCAGTTTTATCTTTCAACCATTATTTAACTGAAAACAACTGTCTCATTTTTGCGTGATCAGTCAGAGATTAATAGATGAAAACTAAACCTTGTATATATTCAGAGAGAGAGAGATTGAGAGAGAGAGATTGAGAGAGAGAGAGAGAGAGATTAGTTTAAAGCATAGGTACCTGGCTGTAACTGAATTCCCTGGAAGTAATAGTTATTAATAACATACAATAGGTTGCAGCATGAACACGCTACATGGCATGTAATTTTTTTTTGATGACAACAGTGGTCAAGTGTACATAAAATGAAAATAAAAACATATCAATAAAATATATCAATTCTAACATGGCAGACTGCAAGGAAGGAAATTCAAACATTTTTAAAAATCAGCTTGAAATTATAGATAGTATACATACAAATATGGATTTTGGTACACTTGGTAGTGTCAACTCTAACTTCACTTATATCTTTTGGTTGTACAATTCTTTTGTATAGTTATGTGAATTCAGATTGGTGTGTTTTAGTCTTATTAATTCTACTAACAGCTTTAAAAATGTAGATTTGTTATCTTTTAATGTGTCATTGCTCATGCTTCCTCTCTACCTTGTTTGTGCACTCTTTATTTCTGAAATTATACTATTTACAACAGAAACTCACTGCCAAATTTCTACATTTTCAGTTCAGTATTTCCATCTACATCAGCTTCATATTATCCAATAATACTGTTACTCCAGTATGATGTTTTAAATTCTGTTGAGATTCATTCTTTGTTTCATTAGGATCTTTCACCGTAACAGATGCTAAAGACTTACGTAGTTGATGATTGTTTGCTTTCCTGAGTTTCTTTGTTTTTACAAATGTAAAAAGCAGAATAGATATCAAAATCATAACAAATCATGTGTGTGTGTGCGGATGTTTTGTCTGATATCTAGCTAGATAGATTCCACGTTGCTCTGGTATACATGATTTGTTAGATGCAAACATTTCTCATTTTATCTTAGCTATTTTGGTTAACATTCTGTAGATTCTTCTCATCACTGAATAAAGCGAGGCTATTTTAATGGTTTTATTACTGCTGCTACTTGTTTTTATTAATATTGGAATCTGTTGATTACACTGATTGACTGATATGGCTTATGGCCACTTCTTGAAGCACAGTACTGTTTAATTCCAATATCAGCCTTAGGAAATTGCAAAATTGCCTTTGATTGGCGTGTATGAAGATAAGTAACTGCCTCTCATTGCTTTTCCAGTTTTGATAAGTGATTTAGTCAAGGTTAATTTTTTTTCTCAAGGATCTTTTCTTTTTTTCCTGCTGTGAGTTATTACAACTTCTTCTCTAAGTCAGCCCTCAGTGAGGAGGGACAAGCTACAAGCTTTATGGTGTCTGGAAGAGTGGAATACTAAGGGTTTTGGACTGTGTTTCTGAATGAGGCAGGCTCAAAAAATACTAAACTGGGTAGTTCTCTTTATTAGACGTAATCATTAGGAAAACTGAGTTTCTGCAACCGTGTTGTCTGACGTCTGTCTTCATTTCCTTTGTATTATCTGCAGCTCTATCCTCAGGAACTGTGTGGTGGGTTGTACTTGTAAGAGTGGAGTGAAACAGTCCCGTTGCAAGATGTTTGAAGGCAGGGAAAAACCCTGTATAGTGCTTGTCTTCCTTCCATTACTTCCTGAGTGCCTTCATTAGCAAGCCTGCAAAATCCTGTGTTTTATCAGATTTCATGGGTCTGCATTAAGGATGACCCCATCATGTTTGCCTATTGTCTGCTTGGTCATACATTAACTCACAGCTGTCAAACAAGTAATAGGTGGAGGTGCAGTGGGCTGATACTTCCTCTTTGCTTCCAGATGTACTGATAAAACAGTCTTTGCTTGGATGTCCCTTAAGATTTGAGGGCCTGTCAAAGTAAGCTGAAGGGTTGTTTTTTTTCCCCTCCTCGTATCTTTTATACACACACACACACACACACACACACACACTTTCCCTCTCTCTTTCTCCTCACTATCACCAATCCTAAAAGAGAACTCAAAAGAAGTGCAAGATTCTTTTGATAAACATTTTTTTTTGAATCTGGATTAAAAAGTCCTGATAATGTTTTCTTATTGTTCATAAAGTATCTAATCAGAGGCAGTACAAGCAATTCTGTGTGACAGAGGAGGTTGTGCTTTAGAACACTTTGTTAATTAAAAACTTCTCCATGCACATCTGCGTGGCTGAGTAAGAAAAGTAAATTGAATATATCATATACTACTAGCTTTGTTTCCTTTTTATCAATAGAAAAGTGAAATTTGGTGTGCTGCTCTAGAAAACTGTGACAGCACAAGTGATTAGTTGAGATTCAGAAATGATCATGACTACTAGATGGCAAACTGCCATTAATTACATAGGCAACTGAATAAATATGGGGATTATTGAAAAATTTTTTTTTTTACAATTGATTTTACTCAGATTCGCAAGTATATTAAGAGCTTTAGGAAGTACTGTATCAGTTTTGACATTGAAAGTGTATATAGCTAATACAATATCTAACTAGCCTGCACACTAGTAGAAAATGATTTTAAAATGCTCTTGGCTATTGAGTATTTTACTGGAACTTGGCAGCTTTCTCTGGCTATTGTGAAGCTTGAACTGAGCCTTTCAATCCCCACTAGGGTGTTAACTAATTTTATCCATAAATAAGTTCTGAAATTATAGATCATAAATGTACACAGTTGGCTTTATATATCTGTAAAATTTGTACAGTGTTTGAAAATCTATTGTCAAATTCCTGTTCTGGGAATTAGAGGGTGTGGTGTTCAGTGTTACAAAATTAAATAAATAAGAAAGGGAAAGGGTGTGTGTTGTTCCTTGATCAATTCCAAGTTGGTAAACTGAGAGTTTTATATACCTATCAACATGGACTTCTGTAATGGCTTGCCTGGCTGAGTACAATTATGGGGAAATGCTAGATACTTAATGCTTGACTGGGAATTTTCCCCAAGATCTTGATCTTCCAAGATGCAATGTGCCTTCAGCCTAAAAAAGATCTGTATCACTGGTGAGAACAACCAGCACGTTCAGTCTGTTTATAAAACTCTGTGTGTAGTGAAAGTAAAAAGAGGTGAGTGCCTCTTAGCTGTATCACAGCACACCAATGGCTAGAATTGCAAATATTTGCATTTTGAAACAGGGGACAATCAAGAACCTAAAAGGTCACTTGATGAAAAGCGATGCTTTCTATTTTTGATGTTAATTAGAGCACTAAAGTCATTCTGTCCAGTGCCATTCTGGAATGGCAATTTTACTGGAATTTAAATATGGAATGGGAAGATTCAGGTTGGCTTGTCAGTCTATTGCTGAAACCCATAATACTAGTTCCTCCTATAATTTAAATATTAGTCCTTGCTGAAAACCAAATATTTGCAGAAAGCTCTGAATTCAAATGCAATTCAAATACAATAATTAAGTGCATAGGCATGAGGAGAAGATGATTACAAAGTAATAAGAACAAACTGGTATTATTAAAGTGATTAGACTCTGATAAAATACTTCTTTGATGACATGGAACATAAATCATTTTTGCCTGCATTTAAAAGGAAAAATATGCTAAGCATTGAGTTGCTCACTAAGTTAAAGCTTATTTGACTTTAATAGGTAATTTTTTAGCCCATAAAGGTTTAGTCTGTGGTAGAATAGATCTTGTAATGCGGCCTTAGTAAATCTGTTTGAATGTAAGATGTTTAAATTGCCTTTATGGTGGACAACAGCAGGATGGCTCTTACCACCTTTTTGTGCTGTAAGGGCAAAATCTATTCAATTTTTTTCACCACATTACTCTTTCTGAATCTCTCTGAATGTCAGAAAGACATATATTGATTTATGAAAAAAACGAGATTAATAGCCTGCTGTTGTTTACATTTTTTTCATTTTAACTTAAATGTCAGAGGTATATCTTTGTTTGCATAAGTCTGTGCTAGCACTGAGAAAAGGAAGCAAAGCTTGAAAAATGTGATTGTTGCTTTGATTTTTTATGGGAGTAGAAGTAATGAAAAGGGATCTGCAAGCCTTTTAAGGCTCAGCCTCAGCAGTATGAATCAGACCCATTTCTGGTTCCTTTTAAAGTACAGTTTATCTTGGTTTGCTTGACAGATTAGTATGCGAGTATCATCTGAAATTAAGCTTGTGGCAGTTTATCAGAGTAGAAGGAAACAGCTAAAAACTTCCTTGATTGTTGACTGTTCTAGATTCTCTGTGAAAAAATGGACATTACCAGTTATTAATTGGCTCCATGTCTTTTGTGGTTGATGGCAAACACAGAAAAAGATAGCTGTGTCTACTCTGTACATACTTCTCATCAAGCTTTCTTGGGGGAGAAAAAAGGGAATAGCAAGTCATACAGCTATTTACTGATGGCTATCAGTTATTACTCAAAAGTTAGACTCTTATAACTGTAATGAAAAAATGAATGATATATCTTTAGACAAGAAATAAATGAAGTAATCTATTGTAATCTGCAATGAGATTTTCTTTTTAGTGGTCAATTTGACGTTTCCTTACGGTACTGAACAGAGTAACAAGATTTGCCATCTAGTATATGTTTTAGTAGTGTATGCTACTCTCTAAAGCAGAGTAGTTTTCAACATTTTCTAGAGGATGATTTGAGCAAAATTTGGTGAATATTTAAAAGATCAGAAGAAACAAAAACTCCAGATGTTTGATTTATTCTCAGAGTGACATTAATATTGACATCTTCATTTTGAAATGCCAATTTCCACTTTAGAAACCAACCTCAAGGTTGAAGAAGGAAAGGAGAAAAGGAAGCAAAGTTCTAAACAAATCAAAACAAAATTAAATGTTATCTCTTGTATTATGCTAAATATATCAGGTAGATTAAAATAAAATATCCTCTTGTCTCCATAGACACTTACCATTTTGAGAGTTGAAAGTCTATTCACCTAACTTTAATCCTTTCAGCCAAGAACCACTCTTGCTGTGTTTTTGATAATTTGGTATAGAATGAATGATTAAAAAGTAGCCCTATTTGTACTTTCTTGAGAGACCATTGGGAGATCAAGAGATGGTACTTTTCTATTTCCAAAAACTGCAGCCTCAGAAATGTTCAGAACGATAGACATAAAATATTTCTTATCAGTTACTACAACAGATATTGCACCAAAGAGGGTGGGTATGGGATACCTTCGCCATGGGTCATCTTTAGTATTTTTAAAGTTTGTTTTATTTCCTCTTCAGTTAGGGCTCTTGCCTTCCTTTACTTTGGCTGATTGCAATCCTGGATTAATGCCATCTGACTTAGTTGCAATCTAGATAAGGTTGTCAAGGAAGAATCTTCTGCGCAAATGTCAAATCTGTAGCTGCTCCCTTAGTTGACAGTATCTGCCTGCAAGCTGTCAAACTGGTTTACAGTAGTTAAACTTTTCCAGTGTTGTCATTTTGGGGACTAGTTTCATATTTGTTTGCTTTGTGGATGATAGGCCATAGAAAAAGTCTAAATTGAGATTTTAGTTTATACACAAGAAGCTGGAGCAGATCTCTTGAGTAACAATGTAAAGTTTGCACTCGTGTATCTTTAGGAGCAAAGTAGTGGGGACATAGGCTTATTTGGTAAAAGAGGAGGTTTAGAGTTGTTTTTTTAAAAAAAAGGCAAGTTCAAGCTGTGAAATAGAAGTGGAGTCTTCAGTTACTGCTATTTATGAATGCCTCCCTTTGGAGAAAGGTGAGGTTCAATTGTCCTGGACTTTGACATGCAATATTATTCTCCACTAAGTTAACGGGTAAAATACAAGTTGTGGGTTTCCAGCTACGTCCATGGCATCACATTTTCCTTACCTGTTGGGAGACGCAGGTTTAGGTTTGGATGGTGCTGTATTAAGAACATCATTCTGATAATATCAGGTATGGATATATGGGGGGGTACTCCTGACCCATATGTGACCCCAAGACTGGAGCATGCCCAGTCAGGCTGGCAGGCCTGACTGAGCAACTCATAACACCTACCTGGAAGGCTCCAGGAACCCAGAGTGGGTGCTGGAGCTCCTGAAGGTGGGGGCCAGGGCATTCTGCCCCAGCCAACGGACCACCTACCCACAGGGCTCCACCAAACACGGGGATCACCGAATTAGCACATACCCAATCCCTTACCTCGCTCCTCCATTTCTCCTGCCCTTTACCTTCCCTTTATAAGTTTATGTTCTTCCTGATTAAAGAGTCAGTTGACCCTGAGCCATATTGGTTATGTCTTTTGTCAGCCGTCCGGGTGTTCAGGCAGTCGGTGCTGCCTGTCCGCATACAGGGCGCCGTCGGTGCGGCTAAAGCCCTGCGGCGCACCCCACGGCCTCCTCACCTTGGGTGGGCCCGACCCGACTGGGACAGCCCGAGAGAGTGCCCCGGCGCGGCGTCGTCCTCCTTCCGGCCCGCGACCGGACATCGCAGAGGATCCAGGATCCTGGAGGGTGAGACAAGCCGGTTCCCCGGGGGGTCCAAGATCACGCTCGGAAGGGTCGGCGCGTTGGCCAGGCCTGAAGACCTGCGGCCTAGTGCCAGCCCCGACCAGCAGCCTGCAACACTTGACTAAAATGAGGTGTATAACACATACCTGCATAGAAGGATCAGAGGTAGTGATCTGAGTTTGATTGTAGCACTCAAATAATTGTGGTTTCCAAATGCTAAAAATCAGGAAAGGAGTTGTCTTCCCCACTCACGTGAGTAGGATCACGGTATTCTGTATGAATAGGAGTAGGCAATGAGTAGTTACTCTTCACTCCTTTCCTAACTCTCCTTGTACTGACTTCTGGTGCTAGGTCAACAAAACGTTAATCCCTAGCTGATATTTAGTGTTGACAGCTGTCTCCAGGTTTACTTCACTAACCTTTGCAATGCGGCCAAATAGTTTATAAAAATACTTTAGGGAAAAAATAGATTTTATGGTAAGGACAGTGAAACAATAACATCTTAACTTGCCAGCATATGCTTATGCAGAGCGGGCTTTTGGCACAAATAATCCTGAGTGCTCTTACTAAGTACGTTTTCCTTTAAATTCTTTGCCGCCTGTTGTATTTCAGTTGATGTTGTACCTAGTCTGTCTCTTAGGCAACTAGGCTTGCTTTTATTAACTTATAAGAGAGAAGATCCTAAGACATACCTGTGCATATGCTAGAACAGAACACATCTGTAAGGAATTTAAAGACTATCCATAGGCTTTTCATTCCTGTCCTACTGCCTGATTCTCCCTGCTTGTACGTAGGGTCCTTTCTTGGAGATCTAGTTCAGATAAATATGCTAGGCACATGAGTGAAGACTTGAGGATCAACTGATTCAGTAGAAAGGTATGCAAAGAGGGAAGATGAAATGAAGGGTGTATTTTAAAAGTTTTTTAGTAGGGACTTCATAGCTCTTGGAATTTGATGGAGGTCACTATACAGTTTGAACCATGACAGAGCAGATGTTACTACCATTTCAGTAATTATGTTACAGCCTGGTAAAATCTAGAAGTACAGAATAAGCAATGAGCAAAATCCGCTGTCAAGACATAAGAGGTTTAGGATGAACAAGTAGTGTATTGCCATTTTTAGGCCTTTACAGGCCTAAAATTCAGTCTGTTATGAGTAAATATTCAGGAATATTCAGTCTATTATGAGTAAATGTATGGTAGAATTTGATTTAGAATTCATTGTTGGATTAGTTTGCTTTATTTCACATGTGAAAAGAAAATATGCAAGACCTAGGGAATTATTAACATTTAGGCATTTATGTTAGCCAGCTCCTCCAGCATTTTCTGTTATAAGGGAAGATTCAGAGGAAGGGCATCATATTCTTACTTGTGATAGTATTTGGAACTTTTATTTTATTCATATCATTCTTCAGAAAGCATGACTATTTTCTCAACCTATTTTTTCAATTGAATTGGGCAATGATAAATTTATATGTGAGGGGAACCTGCCTTAGTTTCTTATAGAAAGGAGCACCATCAGGACTATTTTATTTAACTTCTCTCTAAGATTGGTATACTGAATTCCTTATTAGAACTGATAAACTCATATTAATAATTATAGCAATGATTAGGAAAATGATCTTGCATAATGACTGGACAAATAAAGTAAGTTCACATGATTGTATTGAAACTTACTGTAATGAGATATTTGTGTTTTGGTGGAATGCATCCTTTTTCCATTCTAGAAGCTTATTGTCCCTGTGTATCATATCTCTGAGGAAATAACTTAAACAGTGAAATTTGGGTTTTATTCAAATACTTTTAATACAAGAGCAGTCAGTCTTTTTTATTTTTTTCACAAACTTTATTTTCTGTCCTTGGGCTGTCAGTTGAAATGCAGACTAAGCATTTCTTCGGATGGAGTTAGGATCACAGAAAGTTTGTTTATGACAATTCATGGTTAATTTATCTTTAATAAATACAACTGAAGAAAAATGTAGGTTTTAGCAGTTCTTAAAATATGCCACTGTAATATACTGCAGGTGAGTAATGCCAAGATTGTGAGCTTCCAAGTGGTCTTTGTGCTAATGGCTCCATGCAAAAAAAATTGAATTCATGCCATATGATGACATATAAATAGGAAGGCCTGTTTCCTTGAAGGATATAGTTTTCTTTTAACCTGAGAGAATACTTTATCATCACAATATCACAGATAGCTCTAAATGTTATCTTGCACTTCATGTCTCTTTCTTTGTTTTTGTTTTCTGTCTTTTTTGATGAATATGTTCTGTAGGACTCATTGTGTGTATGTATCTCATTTATACATGATGATAGTTGCTGCTTGATTTAGTTTTGATTGTACTGCTGTCTTCAATCTTTGCTTCAGTTTCCTTTGATCGATTCATTGTTTTTCTTTATTTGGTTCCTTGCCCAAGCCAGATATTTCTGTAACTAGTATTAAAAAAGTGATTGAATGTGATTAGGACAGGGTCGTGTTCCACCCTTCTTATATCATCATGTAGTCTGCAGATATTTGAATTCAAATAAAGATTTCTAGGTCCTTTCCAGGTACCTATAATAGTATTTTTTTTTTTTCTAAATCAGTGTATTCCCTCTCATCCTTGTAACTTCTGTTTCACATATCTAAGGTAAGATATCATTTGATGATTTCTAAGTTATTGCCTATCAATTTATGAGCATTTAGCCTTCTTAAATTTCTTTGTACTCACTTTAGACCATTCTCTCTTTCTTTTTTTTCTCCCCCCGCCGCCAAATCCTTAATTTCCATAGAATTTAGAAAGTATTGTAGAAGAAAGAAGAATTATGTTTTTAAATATTTAACATAATTCATACTCCCTGAGCTATTTTTCTAAACATCGATGAAGTAGAACTGACATTACTGTTATAAATCCCTGTATTTGTTTGCCTAAAAACTTAAAATTGAATTGGATCTCACTCTCCAAAATGTATCTTTATTACCCCTGGTTTTTAAGGCTTGGGGGAATTTCCTCGCATATTTGAATATATTAATTTAAAGGGATTTTGGTGAGGGGATATTCAGTACTTATGCACTTTTGAAGACAACCAATCTTTAACTTTCAAATAACCTTTTTTTCTTTTTTTTTTTTTTTTTAAACAAATTAGCCCATCAATTTTAAGCCATGTATGTTTGTCTACATTAAGACAAAACCCAGAAAAAATTGCTATTCTAGCTATGAGAATGCTTGCTATTCTAGCTATAAGAATGCTACAAGCAGAAAATATGATTGGGTTGGAATTGATCTCAGCAGATATTGGCACCTGTAATACAGATATATTTAACAGAATTAGTCATCTGTGTTCATTTATAGGCGGAAGAACAGACCTTTTTATATCATGATTAATCTCATTTTAAAACTTGTAAGATAAATTGGATTCCATAAGTGTTCCGCATTGACTGAAAAGGAAGTAGAGGTAACTAGCTCGGGTATGGATAGTCTATCATATAAAGGTCTACAAAGTCATGTGAAATCACCATTCAGCTCCCCATATGTACAGGGGATGATTGAAGCCAGATGTGAGGGTATGCTATTCTGTATAAATAATGGATGTACAAGGTTGAATTTGCTGCTAAGACTAAAAATTTAATTAGATTAATTTTTACATTTTTCCATATTTTTTGACCTGACAGACTTGTGCAGTAAAATAATTTAAGAAAAGGATAATTCATCATGAACTTCTTAATTCAGACTTTAAGAAATGATTCTATGAAGATTATAGTTGTAATTCTCATTCTGTGTTCCCAATGGCTTACTTTCATGTGGTTTTGGCCTCTTTTGGCTTGCTAAGATAAACTGAAAATGCATGCAAAGTTTTATGTTAAAGCATCTAATAGCTTGGTGGAATAATCATATATTGTTCACATATTGAGCAATGGTGTTGCTCTATATATTTATGATCAGTGTTGAAAGTAAGTAAATGATGTATTTAAAGCTGATCATAGGAAAAGCTGATTGTGGTACGCACAACCACAGTAAGGTTACCTAGTATTATTCCTAGTGAGACATTTTCAGTGATTTGCAATTTTGCCCTTACATATCTGGACTCTCTTTGGGCTTAACTTATTTAATATTTAACAAATGACATTGATTTATTCTCGAGAAAGCTGAAGAATTTCAGCTTTTTAATTTTGTGATGAACTCAATCAAATAAGGGAACCTATATCTCTGATTCCTCCATAAAGCAATCCCTGGAGCGATTTGCATTAGAGTCATTGAAAAGAAGGATATGAATGACATAATGAGCAGAAACAAGAGCCCAGAGTTACACTTTGGAAATGTTCTACTTATTAGGCTACTCAGTCAGACTGTCTCTGTCTCTGTGCATTAAATATTTTAATCCTTTTGCAGAGACCTCTCTACCATGGAGGGGAAGAAGACTCATTCTATTACAGCCTATTCTATTCTATTACAGCCTTTTCCTAGCTTATCAATTAGGTGAATATTATTTCCTGTACAGGCACCCCCGTCAGAGGAACACTGTACTGAGATGGGTAGTTACTACCATTTGCACTTGTTCTCCTCTTCTCTACTAAAAACTGCAGTTTCAAAACTCGTAAATCAGGAAACCTCTAATCTTGAAACCTCCAAGAACCTCTTAAAATTAAGTTAGAACAGTGTACACTAAATACAGTAAAAGCTTTACATAAAGACGAAAAAAGAACTCATCATTTTTTGAGTAGTATTTATGAAACTCTACTGTATGAGGCTGGAGTGCAATGGAAAAAAATGAGATCATATGGAATCAAATAATGACTTCTTCCCTTTGATTAGGTAATAAAATAGACTTGTTAAAATCCATTGCCTCTCAGCCTGCTTAGGATAAAATAGAAAGAAGAGCAACTCTTCATCTGCAGGACATCTCAGAATCTTTACAGTCCGTGTCCAAATCCTTCTAGGGTAGCCAGATATATGACTGCCTCCATAGTTCCAACAAATAGGCTCCTCCCAAGTCTGAAGAAATTTAAGGCCTTTTCTTTAAACAGGAGGCCAGAGGAGAAGGTCTTCAGCAGGAATTAGGGGAATTTAGCTGCTGCTTGGGTGACATTTGTAGGAAGTCAAAATTCATGAATTCTTAATGGAACTCAGCCTGCAATTTTATAATGTAATTTGACAGTATTGTCAAAAATGCAAAGATCCTGACTTAATTTCCACCCCAGAAGGCAAATACCAGTGAAAAATGAAGTTTTTGTCAGGAACAGTACCAGGACACGCTAGATGGTGCTGTAACCCTAATAGCAATTGATGAATCGAACATGGTTCACTTCTGTTGTGGTTTCTTACTGTCAAGACACAACTTGCTGCAGTAATTTTTTTTATAGATTTCCTAATACTTTTGGAATTTGAAACATTTCCTGCATATTTTTAGTTTTTTTTTTTTTTTTCTTTTCACCTATCTGTTATTTGACTTTAACTTTTATTATTCACATTTTAATTTTTGGTCTAATGAAATGAAGCCCAATAGATTTTTCTGTTTTCAATGTATTTAGGACATAAGTTTCAGACATATACATTGCCTGCTGTGGTATATTTTTTCTGGAAAGTTCTTGGTGTCATGCCAAAAAACTTCTAACCACAGGTATTTTAATCTTTGCCGGAGTCTGTACCACATCTTTACCAGCATCAGTGACAGTAAATCACATTGCACGTCTTTAATGGGCATATCAGAAGTATAGGAGAATCTGCGTGCTTTAGTTTCCTGCTACCGTGGTATACTCATGTAGCCTTATGGCACAGTTAAATAAGGTGTTGCCATTGGTAATAAGATGCTAGGGGCTTTGTTTTAAGCAAACAACACAGCTCGTGGGTTTATCAGGCTCCATCTGGACGTTTTTTGGCCTTCTTGGAGCTTTGTTTTAGCTAATTTAGCCTTTATGATAGTTACCTGATGAGAGATGGGCATAAATTGGTGGTCTTTACACAATTTTGTGTGTGGTACCTATTGCTATATACTTTTAACTTAATTATGTACTTTATCCTTTATACTTTATCCAGTACATGTAAAACATGCTGCAAATCATAAATTTGGATGTAACACCAAATTGTGAACTATTGGAAAAAAGCAACATGTAGAATATTTTATGTATTAGAAAGTACATAAAAATAGTGCTAAACAGACTTTAGAGAAAGAAAGAAAAACTTTTAACATCATATTCCTCCTGGTGAAGAGAAGAAAGGAACCATCAGCTTCTGTTGTAACCCTTTGCCTTCTGCCAGCAGAGTAGTTAGGTAACACTGAAAAAGAAAATAGATGTATGTACAGAAACATGTACACACAATTATACAATTCTAGATGATTTTGTTTTAGTAACATTCTTTGATTATTTTTTTTCTTTTTTTTATCCCTGTAATAATCAGATCTGGCCTAATAATTCATTGATTAGACTGTTAGAATTTCAGTTATGAAAAAACAAGTTGTTAATCATTAGTCTACAAGTTGTGTTTCTTTAGCCTATGGACATAGCACAAGCTTTAGTGCAGCAAACTGGTTAAAACTAACAAACAAGCAGAGAAATTACAGTAAATAGGCTGTAATTTGGATGCAACACTTTCAGCACTTTGTCAACACTGCTTTTTCTCCCCCTTTTTGGGGGATACTTGTGTGGGTGGGGGAAAGCAGATAAAAACAATATTTGGAAATGGCAGGATGACAGGAAGATCTTTCTTCTGTATCATGTATGTTTTCAGATGATATAGTTTAAATAACTTTTTCATGGCCTTTTGTAATGTAAGTGTGTATGTTTAAGCAAATGTTAGTAAGTACCGTTATCTTAGCTAATATGGCAACTTCTTTATTCATTTGTAGTAAAAAGAGTGCAGAGAGAGCGCAGCCTTCAAAGAAAGAAAGGTCATTGCAAGGCTGAATGAAATTATCTTGGAAATATTAACCATGCTTCTTGCTATGAATATGACTTGAACAATAGTGTGTATTCACAATGATCTTATTAATGTATCAGTAACAGCTGGAAATTCTCTCTAGTCATGAAGTGAAAGGACAGCGGTGTGGGGAGATGTGAGGGCCATTAAGTTCAATGTTCAGATTAACATTTTGAGAGGGTTTGAACCATAGCTAAAAGAAAAGCTGAGGAACTGCATATTGTGATTAGTTCTACACAAACCATATTACTTTACTATTTCAGATTTTGTTTTGGTTATTTATATACAGTTCTCTTGTTGAATGTCAAATGTTCTGTATTACTGTACTGTAATGTCGTTATAGGCTGACAGCATTTAAAAGGAAAAGTTTCATTACATGTCTGCAGTCATGACAGGACTGTCCACAAAGGAGTTCTTTTCTGTTCTTCTTCTTTCTATTCTCTTGGGTAGACAACTATTGCAAAAATTAACTAAGTTTAATTAAGCCTAACTAAGTATTGCAGAATTAATAGAGTTAGTATTAATTAAAGTATAAGCATTTTAGCATCACTAATTATATTTGTAAAAAAAAATGCCAAATTTCATATCAGGAAATCTTTGCTCCTACCTTTTTGTTTTATGTTTTTTAGTTCTTTCTGAAATCTTGTGCTGTGCAATATTATGTCGATTGTCCTTACCTGTTAGGGTGCATTTTGATTCACCTTTCAAATGTTACTTTCACCTTATCAATTCCTACCACATTTACCCCAAAATAGTTGTCAGCACCTAAAAGTTAACTAAAAATGGAAATTTGAATTGAATTCTGTTTCATTGTTTCTACTCTAGTCAAAAAAATTACATTCCATCTACTTTCTATGCTAGTATGTAATTAATATAAAAACATACTAATTTCCAGTCATACTAACTCTCTTTCCCTATTTACCTTTGAATCAACTGGCCTGTTAAAACTGAATTTGAAAGCATAGGAGAAACCTCAAGGATATTAAGTTCCTATAGGTTCATGGAATTTAATCTTCTCTAGCTTAACTGGGAAAATATCCTCTTCCTCAGCAAAATACTGTCGCAAGAGGCTAGTTCATAGAATATCCAGGTAATTACTATGGGCTTTTGAGTGCTGCCACTATTGGGAAAAGCTTGTTTTTATTACTTACATGTACCATCTAAGTAGAGAACTCCAATTCTTTTTTTCGGTTTTGTTTTTGAAAGTGGAATCATAAGATTTTTTTAACTTATAAACAATTTTGAATTTTTCTGTTATTTCCATAGCAGGACCTCTTTTCACTCTTTGGCTTCTGGATGAAATCCTATAGTATTCCAAGTACAGTAATTATAAAAGTTTCTAGGTTTTCTTCTCATCTTCAAGTTTTTCACCTTAGTAGAGGGATAAAGCTATCTATCTTTTAAAATAATTTCAGTGAGCTGTATTGTTACATCATGCCCGATAGCATGCCAGAATGAGGAAATGCCATTTCCCCATAGGAAATTAAAACACTAAGCACCTAATTGGAAATGAGAAAGATGCTATCAGTTTACACAGACAAAAGATCATCATATCTTAGACTTTTGTTTATTTTATAATTTTATGATTACGCCATAAATACAATTAAAGGTGAAAAAGAATGTCATAGCTAGTACATTTTAATGGTACACTGTCAGCAACTGAATGAAACAAAGTGTTAAGAAAAACTGTAAGCAATTTGGAAAAGTTCGTACTGCATCCTTCCTTGTTCCCCAGCTATTGTTTTCTACAAAAAGTGTTTTTTGCTAAAAGCTCTTTAGCTTTAGTTTTACATCTGTTTTCCCTCAGCTAATACATGGTAGAAGTTCTTCCTATTTTCTTAAGAAGTGAAACATACCTATGCTGATTTTGCTCAATGTATTGACAGCTTTGATTCCAAAGAAAGGATAAGTCAGATCCCTAATTGCTTTTACACTTTCTTCTCTTAAATAAAAAATAAAACAGAAAATTATCATAAGCAGCTTTAACTTCAGTTCAAAGCCTAAATCTGTGAGGTCTTTCAGACTTTATCCCTTCCACTGCTTCTCCCCTTCGTCTGTCTCCTGATACTGGTATCTACTGGAAAAAAATAGCTGATAGTTAATACAATGAGGCTTGTGAATATGTAACTTTTATAGAAATTTTGCCAATTATGGAATTCTTCCTGCAAAAGATGATGATGTTCACTTCAGTAACAACTGCTAAATGTTTCTTGCGTAGATGCTTGGCATGCGTGAGCAGAAGCCTGCCAAGGACGCAAATGAGCAAAACCAGAGAAACTAGATATAACCTGTTCCTCCCTCCTTAAATTGGAGTAATACAGTAAGAGAAAAGGCTGCTATGTTGTAGTTTAGGCATTAAATGTTTTGGAAGTACTCAGGTAAGTAGAAGTGTATATTAGTTTTTTGGTATGGTCTAATGTTGGCTTTTAAACCAGATATAAAATCCAGGTCCCTAATAGTTGTAATTCATGATTTAATCAGTTATTAGCTTGGTTAGCATTAATCCAGATATATTTTCCATCTGAGAATAATCACTAATAACTTAATCTGTTGTTTTTCTCATTTTGCTTCAAAACATTACATCTTGTGAATTTATGTTTAATAGGATTACATGCTAAGATAAAAAGAAATAATATGTTGATCTCTGAGAATAAATTTGAAATAGTTCTAGAGAAGTTAGATGAATTTACACTGGCCAAGCTCTTTTTCAGAATCTATGCCATAAATAAATTTCCTAACACTTTTACATGTCATTTACATTTACAGGTGCAGATATCAAAGTCTCCTAAATACGTCTGTCAGCCTAGGTTTCATGTATTTGAGAATTTTAACTTCTTCCTTTAGGTCCATGGTTTAGAGACATTGCTGAGAAACTTAGCATGAGTAATATAAGATTGTGTTATTTTTTGCTTTTCTATTTAGATATCTTTGAATTTCTTTAGCAATTTGCAGTTATAGAAAATATAGACCTTTTCAGATTCTTTAGAACAGAGGGAGGATATTTAAACATGGTTTTGAGCTACGGTATGTACAATACCTAGAATACATCGCTATAAAATAATAATGGTTATTCAGACCATATGATGTGTATTGATCTCACATCTGTAAAAACTAAAAATCAACTTTCCAAAGCCAATACTGTAGATATCTTACTATGCCACTTTTGATTTTCATCAATATAACTGAGAACAGACTTTAACTGATTAATTTCTATAAAAAATAAAGCTAAATGTACTTATTCTTTTAACATTTTCAACTATAACATTTCCTTTCCTCCTAAAAGAGTCTCAGTGTTTTATGAGCATCACCATGTGATTTGAAATAACAAATTAGAAATGAATTATAGTGAATTTAATAAATTTTGGTTTTGCATCATTTTCTGGTTTATACAGTAATTTATTTATAAGGCACACTCTTAGAGCAGGATTAAAAGACTAATTTCTTAAACTGAATCTTTTTTTCTGCAGGAGCAGTATTGATATATTGATTTCTTTGTAAAGAAAAATAACAAATCTCCTCAAAAGTAGAATTGTTTTAGATAAAACATTCACTATTGCTGTGGGTAAGTATAAGTCTTAAATCTTTCAAGCCCTAAAGATTAAGTAAGTCACTCACATGATCAATTTAATACTTCCTGAAAGTATGTTGATGAAGGCAAGTGTAAAGCAGAAAGAAGCAATCTCCATTCAGGTCCATTCCTTATGTCCATTACAGCTGAAATTGTAAACTCGAGCTGATTTTTTTTTTCCCCGCTTATTCATGAAAACCAAAGAAGTTCCTTGCATAACCTTCATGCCATATTTTATATAGAGATCTACTGAGCTGCTGGTTCATTTTGTTCAAACAGTGTCACCAAATCAGAACAACAGCCTCATTTTTTGAAGGCTTTTCTGCTTTGTACAATCAGACTGCAATGATAAAAACCATGATTTTTTGCTACTTTAAAATTTGACCCTATTAAATACCAACCGAGCTTTCCACAGAAGGATGCAAGTTTCTGCTTGTGCGTGACTTGGCTGTTTACAGCAAAGTAACTTGACGTTTCTGGCTGTTTACAGAGCGGCTCCAAGGGTTTACTTAATAGTGGTTTGCTTTCAGCAAAGTTGTGTGCACTATTTCCAACTGATTTCTTTGACTTTTAGTCCACAAAATGGGAACAGTTGAGTGTATTTAGGCCTAAGTTTCACTTGTGGTGGACTGGCTTCAGAACTGATTTCAGAAGAAAATGCATGGAGGAATTTGCTCCTCATTAAGGTTTAGGGTTTCCTAATAAGGTTAGGTTTCCTAATCTTATTAAGGTTTAAGGTGTGTTGGCATCTACCTGCCTTTTGGATCCCAAATAAGACTTCATTGAGGATCTTATGAGTATCTTTTAGATTATTTTTTGGTTTTCGTATTTGATTTTTTGCTTTTAACATCACTTAGGACTGTTGAAAGTTCCTTGGTGAAGAGCAAGCACTCTGCAGCACACATTTCACACATGAAATAGAAGGCATATTAAAGAGAAGCATGTTCCCTGTCTCAGACTTTAAGACTTTTAAGTGACCCTTTGAATCTTTTGAATAGTTTTACATCCTTTCTAGATAAAAAAAATAATGTAAGCTTGATTCTAGGACACACATATGGAAGCTGAACTCTTCTAAATATCAGGTAGGAGAAAAATCAAAGTTTTAAAGATGCTCAGTATCAGTGCTGAACGAAACAATGAGGCATTTGTGGGGGGGAAAAAAAATATGTATGTAAAGATATGATGGAGATATGAAACCGATGACCTAAATGATTAAAATTTTACACTAGGCTGTTAATCCTGGGAAACAAGCTCTTCCGGAGTGCTTTACACATTTAGCATTGTAGCACTTCACCAAAAACTTTTTAATGGTTTCCAAGTGATTCAAAAGCTGAAATTTCAGTTTTCAGAATAATTTGAACACTTTGTAACCTAAATGACATTGGAAATGGAAGGTAACACTCAAAGTTGGACACACTTAAAAATTACACAGTGTAGGTCCTGAAGAACAATGAAGAGTTGACACATCTCTCAGAAGACAATAGCAGGAAATGCCTTTAGGGAGCTGTTAAAGACAAATCTTTTAAAATAACCACTAAGTTTTTCTTTTTCTTTTTTTTTTTTTTGACTCTGCCTTCTGTTCTACCTCAAGATGACCATATTTCACCATATTTCAGGAGATCACTGTTATGTTGATGTTTAAGAATTATTTATACTTGAATGTACAGTATATAGTGCAACATTTGAGAAAAGGTACATCCGTTTTGTGGGGAACACGCAGAATTACTTCATGAAATCATGCAGGTGAAGGGAACTATTCTAGCCCATTCTCCTATGAGTCATGATGAAAATGAAATTAAATAAAATATTTGCCTTAAGTTTTCATTTCAATGAAGAATGGGAATCCAGCTGTGGAGCAGGAAGTATCACTGGATTGTGACTATCTGCTTCTGCTGCCCTGTCTTCTCTTGATGTCAGGCTATGGCACCTCCAGATAGCTTAGTCATTTATCCTTATCAAATATGGATGATCCAGGTTCTTTGCTCGCTACTGAACAAGCTGCCACAGCCAAGGGATATTAGGAATACATTAGCATTTGGAAAGCATGCAAAATTAGTGCCATTTCTGTTTTTAAACCACAAAAGCTATTGGCAGTTTTAGGATTTCTGAAGATGGCTATAGCTTATAGATGTGATCTTAGTACAGATAAACTGACAATATATAAAATTTGCTGTATAACAAAGAGAAAGCCAAACAGTTGAAAAGAGAGTGAGAGTGCATGAAGAAATATTCCTAGATATTAAGGGACTGGAAAAAGGAGTATCATTAGCAAAAACTGTGTTTTCAGAATGTTTTTAAGGTTTATAGGCTGCATTTCATGTAGACATTGACCATAAGTAGTTTCGTCATTTCTGTAAACTAGGCCTGTTGGATGAGTTTGCTTGTAAATATTGATACTTTGAATAGCTCTATGGCAGAAAAGTGGGAGAACAAGTATATTCCAACATGTGAAGCTTGATTTGCAATATTTATTCAGCCAGATCCTTTACCTTGAGAGAAAAGAATTACACATATGTAATAGTTTTGGTTTTGGTAGTAGCTTGGATGACTGATTTCCTAACCACATTTCACTAACCATTTCCTCTTCCTTTATCTGAAAAGCCGATGGTGCCTCATGAAGGATGAATGTCTTGTCAAGTTCTCCTTTGAAATCTCCACTATTCAGTCTTCCTCGGTATCTTCATCCTGCTCGCTCTTTCCTAGTGAAAGCGTCCTCTGAGGTAGTTCTTTTCCATACTCTTTTCCTTTTATTCACTTTTAAAACAAAAGATCTTGCTGATCCTTTTAATTTTAATTTTTTTTTGTTTTATTTTATTTTATTTCTTTTTTAGGGCTAAGGAGGGGTTTACAGCATCTGTCACATAGCATGTATTAGGAATCTTGGAAGACCACGAAGATGCTCATTTTGGGGATATAGTTATCTTTAGAAGACATTTGACTAAACAAATGCTTATTAGTTTATCCCTACGGGTTAGCAGCTGTCAGAATACGTAATTTTAAATGTTAACACTTAGGCAGACATCTTATAAATATTAAGGAGAAAAAAGAGGGACAAAGATCACTGCTTGTTTAGTTTGCTTCCTTCAATGGGTAGAAAAACCCAAACAAACCATAAAATCTTAACAATTGCCATGCTTTCATCAAGTTTTAAAAGACTTGTGCAAAGTCCTTCTCCCTTAGGAAACCAAGCAGGATTTGTCCCTTTATGATGATTGTCTTAGAGCATTTAAAATGAAGGAAAATTACTTTAGCAGCTGTCAAAATTAGCGCAACTCTAGGGACTAATAAAAAGTTAAATTGTAATGTTGTCACATCAAATAACATCCTTGGGATGTGGGACAACACCTAATGTGCGTTTTGTCTGACATAACAAATACGTGTGTGGCAGCCCTTGAGTATAGCCTTCCTTAACTGGAAGGCTTTCTGCTTAGGTTTGAAAATGTGTGTACAACTAAAGGGGAATAAATGTTTGTAAGCCTGGGGAATCAAAATATCATCTGAAATTGTGGAGATCTCAGTATTGACATAAACTTTAAAAGTCTCTTAAGAAGTGTATGCTTATTTTTTTTCCTAAATGGGTGCATTTGTGTATATCCAATAATGCTCGTATTTATAAACTATTTATTTGTTCTATAGTTGACAAAAGCCAAGAAATATACGTATGTATATATGCACACACACAAGTTATGGCAAAAAGCAATCAGGATTACTAAATATGTGTTCTTCAAGAGTACTTCCAGTTGTTAAACAATAAAAGTGTGAGTAGAAAATGAAAGTTAATTCTGAAAATAGAAAAATGGTATTTTCAAAGAATCCTGTTTTCAAAGCATTAGTTTAATCACCTTGACCTTGCTTCAATTTTAAATAATGATGTAAAAAAACAAGTGCAAAAGCCAGATGGCTAATGGTTATGAAAGTATGGAAATGAAAAGAATCTCTTTAGTGAAGGAAGCAAAAGTCAGAATGTAGCATAGTCTGAGTGGATTATGGGTAGGAATTGGATAAGCACTTTCAAGATTTTTGAAATTTCAGGTCTAATGGCAAGCACTAAGAAAACGGGTTTTGGAGTAAAAGGAAGAAAAAGTAGAAAGACAAATTAGAGTGCAATTTAAGTTTGCCAAAGATAAATCTTCCAAAACTAACTTGGCCTTTGGCTAGATAACTTCTAATTCTGGTATGAGTATATTGAGTATATTAAGGTATATTCTAATCTTCCTAAATGCTGCTGGAGCATAAAGCATATATCTGCTGTGCAGACCATAGTCATTGTGATTTGTGTTTTGTATTAGAGAGCCTGAACTTAATGTAAGGTAGTGAAGTGTTTTATGACTTGTTTTGTGCTGGGGGCATGAGAATAGTTTTGTGGGATTATTTTGAATTTGGTGATGAAAATTGATGCCTGGAGGAAGAATCTCTCATTTCTGTGTTCCTCCATCCTAGGTAAAAATCTTCAATTTGTGTCTCATTGAAAGATGTGTTCTGTGTAAAGGCATACCATCAGTTGGCACTGCTGCATATGTACTGTTACCCAATGTCTCCTAAAAGTGATTTTTGTATTCCTAATGGGCTGCAATGCAAAATAAAAGTTGCTTGCCGAACTGACCTGCCTTTATAGCATTCTCACCTGTGGGCTTGAAAGCATAAATCTGCCCCCCAAAATAGAGAAGTTACAGCTCCACGTTTTTAAAGCAAGAAGCTCTTGAAAGGTCCTGGAGAGAGATTAAAGCTGTGTTATGAATGCATTATACATGCTGGTTAGTAAAGTTACTGTACTGACTACAGTGAGAAACTCCTGTTCTTCAAGGAGCTCTGAATGAAAATCTGCTTTCCAAAGGCAGAATTTCAAGTGTATTGCAGGGGGGGAAAAAAGTCAATAGCTTCAAATCACTATTACTTTTTTCACAAGCAACTGAAGACAAATTTTATTAGACTTTTTTTTTTTTTTTCCAAGAGTCAACTGCTGTTAAATTAGTGTTTTCAGAGAAAAAAGAGGGTAGAGAAGTGTGTCCAGCAATAGCTTTCATAATAGTTGAAGGCCAAGACCTCTTGTGTCTTGTTTCATCACTTCTAAGAAAAGTAATTTATGCTTGGGACAATTTGTAGTCTAAATTATTAATGCTTATTTCTCTGGAGGGTGCTCTGCAGAGCACTATTTTGGTAGTGTCAGGTAGACTGAAGTAGGTCAGTCCACAAAAAAACAATTCTTGGTTGCTCTGTTTGTCTTGCTGCTTTTGATGACTATGGTTGATTAATGTTTGTCGAAGAGTTTGGTGTTAAAACAAATTTTAAAAGATGATAAAAGTCATTTATAATCCTGTGTAAAGATTTTACTTTTATGGAAAAATTGGTTGGCTATGCTGCCAACCAATTGCAGTATCTAATAGAAAATAGGTGAATTTTAGAATGTCTAGTGTGCATAACTGTGTAAACTCATATGGTATTTTTGCTCATCCATCATCCAAAGTGCAGTCAGAATTGATGAAAGGTACTGGTTTGAGCATCTTAGTGCAAATGTCTCACTGCATTTTGAAAATTAGAGAACCTCTAGATGATCATTTAGCCACTTCCATTTAAAAACGGATCTCTGCTACACTGTGAGTAAGCATGTGCTCATAAGATTTGCCAGATGCTTGCAGATGTCTTTAGTAATGCCAAGCAGGCACTCTAAAAGGTGTTCAGTTAAGACCTCATGTACCTCTAGGCACTTTCTGGAATTAAGATCTCCATAATGTCCGTTATCATACGGATTGCTTAAAGAAGAAATCAGTGGGAATATATATTTATATATTTAGAAAAGGAAGAATAAACCCAGTGCCCTTAGAGTGTGATAACATTTTCCCTTAATAGGTGATGGCAGGGTGTGAAATCAGAAGGTGACCAAAGAAACAGGGAATGAGTACAGACTCAGCAAATAGGTAAGAAGACAGAGCTTGAATGTTATTAGTACTTCAAATACTTCATCATGGTGCTTGTGTGGAAAGTTATTTGCATGAAACATAGACTTTCTGTGGAGTATTCAGTAGAGGAGATAGATTTGGTTTTCAACCAAATAAAAATTTGCATTGGCTCACAGTACCCTGTGATTTTCATGCAAGGAAAGGCCTGGTGCTGCTGGTGCTCCCAAAATTCTGGAAATCCTAATGTTACCTGCCTGCCAGTATGGAAGCACTATGTAAGGGTCATTGTCTTTGGCAATGTCATTTGACTTTGTCTCCTTCATGTAACTTGGTTTGTAACCATATTTTCTGTTGATAATTACTACACTCCTCCACACTGCTGATCAATGCAGCTGCTCTCTGCAGCATTTCAGTACCAGGAAAAGATCTTGCACATCCACTAGATTTCCCTGTGCTCTGCTGCTTATGTCGGCTTCCTGCCAAACAAAGTGTGATGGTCACATAAGGGAGGCTGCCCTCTGACAGGTGGCAGGAATGATGATCCAGATATGATCTCCAAAGATCTCCACTTGTAGCATCAGCAACTATAGAAAGAAAAATTGACTCATTGCTTGTTTGCTTGTTCCTTATGGCATGTCCTTCCTTGCCCCTTTTATAGAGGAAGCTGTGTCTAGGTTAGAGGCAGCTCAGCACAGCTCTGTCTAGACAAACAGATAAAACACTGATGAAGCAGATGAAGCATAGCAGGATGTGCTTCGTGGGATCTATATGAGATACTCTTCAAGAAAGACTGAAAAGCTGTGGATATCTGTAAAGCAGGTTTTAAACATGGTGAATTCTAGGCTGTGTCCATATGGTCATTGTATACTAGGTAAAGAGAGTTTTATATTTTTTCCTCTTAAGTGAACCTCTCAAAAATTATTCTTGATTTTACTGAACACATCTGCAACACATGATACATAACCTAAAACGTGGCATGTTCAACAGCTGGTGTTAATGCAGAATGCAGCAGTTTGTCTATTTAGGGGCAGATACCGAGAACATGATAAACTTTTACCTCTGAGTATTGCATGTTTAGCATATATTCTTTGTCATACTCTGCTGCCTTGTCTGTGGAACACAAGATACGGATTTTTAATGATTGCGATTAACTGCTAGAATATTTTTATCTAGGTATGTAGCAAATTTTTCAACGTCTGCTGTCCTACAGTCAAGATTGTCTTGTATTTATGAGAAGTTGTAGCTCAGATATAACTTTTGACTGCAAGATAATATCTTTTGGTGGAGACTATTATGCTCACTATTATGCTTAAACTTGAATTAGATGATTTTCTTGTGAGTAGATAAGAATTAGCTTTTCTTGTGAATATCTGTTGCAATTCACAGTTTCTTAAAAGGTAGATATAGGTTATTTTTGCTTTATTTAAGAAAAACTTTAGTTCAGGTGATTTCTTAAAAACAGACACCTGAGTTGCATTAGGTATTTCTATTTCAAATGTAATCTTCATTTCAGAAGGAAAATCTATCTAGAATCTTTTCAAAATAAAATGATTACTGCTATATGGAATATTTTCTGTGTTTCTGCACTCCTTACAGGTTTAAGGAAATCAAGTTTCATTCATGTTTGGCATATCATATGCATATCCCGTAGAGTTCAAAGTCTTGTTTTACACTTCAGCAATGGGAATCGGGATTTCCCAACACAATGTGGTCACGAAAAATGAATTAGCACTGACGCAGGGCTCATGACCTCCTTGGCGCCAAGGGGCTACATTTAGCCAATTTCCTGCAAGGATATAGTTCAAGCAAGGTTTCTCACTGTTGCCTAGTTTAATTTATATTACCACGTTTGCTTTTTCTTTTAACTTTTATAGGAGTGACTTAAAAAATCCATTTTTAATACTTACTTGTATACCATTCCCTGGCTGAAAATAAGATTTAGTTCCATTGCCTTTGTATATGCCCTGTTGGTCTGTTAAGTCCAATGTTTTGTTATTTCAGCAGACTTCAAACGTGTAATAAATAAATTTCCACTGGGTTGGCACTTCCTTTTTGCTTCCTGATGTAGGGATTGATTGTTCTTTGCAAGTCTCTTGGGATTTTATGAGCTTTCTCAGAACGACTGATTTGACCACCAGTTCAACCATCATAATTTTCAGAAACCGTTCACACAGAAAATCCAATAGAGGCAATTTTTAGAACAATAGCAATGGCTGCATATTGTATGAGATCAAATGCCTTCTCAGGTATAACAGGAGATACAAACAATGATGGAATTCACTCAAAATATTGTTAGTCATGGGATCTTTTAAAGACTGCTCCAGGGAAGTTTGTTAATGTGGAAAGCTACATAAGAAAATCTTACTAAAATAAGGACTTCTCATGGGAGTGTATCTTATTATGTGTGTATGTGTGCGTATAAATATTAATGTGGTTGCCTATAATATGCAACAATTTGTAAGTTTAGCAAGTAGCACTAAATTGAAACAATATTAAGACTATGGATTAATCTTGACTTATGATAAGAACACAGTAAAATTTTAGCATCAATCTAAATAAGCTAAATAATTGAGTAATTAAATACTAAAAGAAAAAAATCAGAAATAGAAGTCAAAGCATTTAAAGCGGTTAAAACTACAGGCACAGAGAAAGTTCAGGGTCTAATGCAGGTGCCTAAGCACAGATGGCGTACAGGTCTTGTACTTATACCTGACAGCTTTAAAATTACGTGCCAGCTATTCTCTCTTTTTTTTTTTTTTTTTTTTTTTTTTCCTTCAAAAGGCAAGAAAGACCTATGCTCAATCACCAAAGTCATCTTTTTATCTTCTAGTAGTAGTGATTAAACATATCTTATATGCACTCGGTACATTAATTGAAAAGCAATATTCGGTTAACAAAACAGAATGTTTGTAAAATCAATTCCTATGGACAGTTCAATAGAATTAATTTGATAAACATCTGAGATTCAATATATCCTTCTTAAGTACTTTGAAAATAGAGTTCCTCTTGCTTGGCAGATTTTTCTTCACTCTCAAATGTTGCAGTTTTTTTGGAAGTGAAAAATTCAGAATATGATCCTGATCTGGTTGCATATGGACTTGGACCTTTTCCTAGTTAGGTGCAGAATTGATGTTGAGTCCTCCATGTGTATCGCAGCTAGCTTAGCTAGCCCTACCAGCCTCTCACTATCAGCATCAATGCAAAAGGCCAGTGGGATGAGGAGTAAGAAGAGTAGGATATAATTTCTCAGTAGCTTTGGTGCATATTTTTAGAGTTCCTGTCAAAATATGGGAACATGGAGCTTACATATATTTTTCTTTTTATGTTGGATAAATAGTCTGGCAATTTTAGTCCAGTTTGGCTTCAGAGTAACCAGTTGAAGTTTTGAGAGAATTGTGGGGAGGATGAGAACAGATTTGGGCTACAGCTGGGTATAATTTTTCTTCTCTGCTAAACTGTGTGAAATATTTGGGAAGGAGTCTGAGTCCAGTGAAGAAATTTTGAAGGGAAAAATGTTAAAGTTTTTTCTAAACTTAAAGTGCTGAAATAAGTTCATAATTCACATATCATTAAACTAGTGCTCTTCTGTCTTTGCTGATGAGACAGTTCATCTAAAAATGAATATTTAAACCATGTCACTTGTGCTTTGTCTGCAAACATATATATTTTACATCAGAAAATTCTTCAGGGAACGTAACTGTAGCTGAATAAAATTGAAATATGTCTTGATTGTTATGTGAAAATTCAGAAGAACTGGAGATTAAGTGATTTTTAAAACACCTTACTGAGAAAAGGTGTGATTTAATTAAAGGATGAAGAGTTACTGGGGAAAAAATGGGATGAAAATTGAATGGAAACAAATAAAATAGAACAATAATAAGATTGTTTAAAATATTCCTTCTATGGCTCCTTAAAAGGCTTACATGCTCAGTATAGGATTCTGATGATATCTGTAATGTTGAGTGAAAAAAGAAAGAGTTTTACAGTAAAATAATAAGAAGGGAATGCTTTGAGTTGGGATAAGATTAATGTACAAAATGATGCCTCATAGCTTGGAGCTTGGATGAGCTTTTAAATCGAGATGTCCACTGGGCAAATAATTTCCTAGCTCTGGAGTGACTTTTTAGTTACTCTCAATTGTCTGGTGAACTTTTAATATTAAATTGTCTCAGAAGCAGTTACTTCTCCAGGAGCAGTTGGAGAATTGTCTCACTAGGAGCAGTTACTCCAGCAGCACTTCTGGAACAGAAGTGATTACATGCTCAAAAATTGTCCCCTTTGGCCTTTGGAGCCAAGGACGTCTCTCAGGTGAGCATGTGGGTTTGAGTTCTCAATCATCAATCATCATCATCATCTCAAACATCATCTCTCATTGATGTTCGCTCACAGGCCACCAGCTATGACCATAAATATGCTGAGATGATGGATGCTTTTAGCGGGCGAACCTCTCTGACTGGAGGGCAAATGGTAGGCTCACTTCAAAGTCAGAAAAATATAAATGAAGATGCTGTACATTACTGAAGTAAGCCACATCACTGAATTTACTAGGAAGAGAGGTGACCATCAGCATTGTGGGTGTCCTTGGTGTCTGTCTCTACACAGTTCATCTTCTTTTCTGTCCTATGTCATATTGTTTTTCAGAGTAACAACAAATGAAGAATAAGTGTACAAGTGGTCACTGCAAAGTAATTTTAATTCTGTATTAAAAATTACTTAATTCAGATTAAAATTCCATCTGGGCCTCTGGAGCTCATTCCATCCAATCTTTGCTGCTCCAAGTGGGGGCAGCTTCAGAGTTAGGTCAGATTGCTCCGAGCCTTGTCTAGCTGACCTTGGAAAGCCTCCAAGAATGGAGATGACACAATCCCCCAGAGAGTCCCCAGTTATGCACAGTATCCCTCACTGGGAAAAATATTCTCTTTCACCTAGTCAGAATTTCCTTTGATGCCATCTCTGACCCTTGGCTCTTGCGGTGTCTGTGCAGACCTAAAAAGAGTCTGACTGTGTCTTCTCTACAGTCGCACATTAGGTAGTGCATGAGAGCCATCACCATCCTCTCAGTCCCCCGCCCTTCTTCCCTTTTCCCACAGGGCTGCAAAAAACTGAATTAGCCAAGTACACTTCAGTAAAGCCTTTCAGGTCTTTAACTTTAAAAAGAAAAGAAAAAAAAAAAAAAAAAAAAGGCCTAGATATGTGTGTGGTTGATAATATGATTTTATTTTCAGACTGCAAGGCCGAAGGAAAGCCTGAGTCCAATAGACAATTGGACATGCCGTGTATTTTTATAGATGGTCTTCTGAACCATAGCCTCTCTTCCTATTGCTCTTTAGGGCAACTAAAGACAGGAATAAATGTCATTTCTATTTGTAAATGTGAGAAGATATAATCTTAGCTTAATTTTACCTTATGATACCAAAGATGGTCTGTGAAGTTAGTGAATTGAATGCTCTAGTGGAACAATGTAAATGAGGAACCTTGGTAATATCAAATATCTGTATTTTTGGATGTCTGTTTATTTATTTATTTTGAAACGCTTTAATGAACTAGAACTTGTTTCTGTAGCCAAATTGGCATAAATCTGAGTTGGACTCTATTGCCCTGCTAGTTTTTTCTTTTTTAAACAAATTAGTGCTTTCCAATACTATGAAGCAGAAACTGAGATTCCACGGTTATTTCCTGTCCAATAAAGGATAAAACTATTTTAAACATTACAACATCATAAAATGTTGTAAATACATTTTGTTATGGTGAATGATGCATAATTGTTATCACAGAGTTACGATTAAAAATGACTCTAGAAAACACTTTAAATGACTCAGGATCAAGTAAGTGTTAAATATACATTTAATCTATATTTGATAAAAAGCTTTTTTATTGTGCTAAACACAAAATATTTGGCATGCTGTTTTTTAATCTTAATATTAAAATCATTACTATTAATAGATGGTATATTCAGTTTGGAGCAGAAGCTACACGATCATTCAGTAAGTGTTTAGCATAGAATAAATACTGTCATTGCTATGACAGGCAGTACTCTGGCTCCTCTTGGCTCTCTGAGGAATGCGGTGGCTTGTGGCCACATTAATATTTTCATCTGTGTTTCATGGATTAGTGTGTCAAATTTGAAAAAAACCTTAGATGAAATGTAGACTGCCTTTGCTCCAATGTTCAGAGAGGTAGGTGGCACTGTCAGTCGTTCACATGAGAAGTGGGTACTTTAGTACCATGCAAATGTTACACAAATGAACTGAATTTAGCATCATGTAATTTTCTTATATTCTTGCTGCTGAAAAAAACCTCAAGGATTTTGATCCAAGGCAAACATGTTTCCTGTTTTCATCTACCAGGTGTACAGTTTTACCAGGCTGTGTGGAAAGACACAGCTGAAATTATATACTGTATAAGCAAATAATATGCAAGTTTGTATTGGAAAGTAAATGAGCTCAGAAATATTTTTACAGACTGACATTTGTTGAAATGAACTGAAATGACTTACTAGTTTGTTGGTATGTCTTTGCCCTTGGTAATCAAGAAAATTCAACTAATGAGAATTTTATGCTCTATGGCAAAATTTTTGGACCCTGACTGCGACTAACACTCTGGACCAAAAACCAAATTAAAAAGGAAAATTCAGTGGAACACTTTCTATCACATATGAATTTAGACAATCTATATTAAAACAACAAAACTGATGGAGATTGATCTCTATTGTTCAATAATTAATTTACAGGGGGAAGAACTGTCTGTAGGAATTTTCATTATCACAACTTTTTGAAGGGAAGGAAAGTCTCATTAGTGGAAATGGTAGATAACAGTTCTGCCGAGCTGTAAATATCTGAAATTCTGAATCTTCCTTGCTGAGCTCAATTTTCAGATTGTGCTGTTTTATTACAAGAAAAGCTACGTATTGTTGGATGTAGGCCTTCTTCCACGCCAGTTTACTACCATGGAAGAAGGAAGGAAGATGTGGTACATTTGGAAATTATGATATTTGCAAAGAGATACTTTCTAATCCTGGTAATTTTTTTTTCCTACTTATAATTGTATGTTTATAACCTAAATAAAATAGGAAGTAATTAAAAACGATAGTTTTCCCCAGTTTTCCCATCATTTAAAACTCAAATCTGCCCAATTTTTTGGCATTCTCTCTGTTGCTTATATTATCGGTGTGCAGATCTATCTGTATCTACACCTCTCCTTCACGTATATGTGTGTATGTGTGTATATACATACATACATATATATATATGATGCAAGATTCCTTGGTTATCTAACTATATCTCTGTAGGAATCATCAGGTATTGTTTGAGATATTTAGTATAAAAGTAGTTACACAATATGCTTTAAAGGGAATATTCATTTTCTTTTTATTGTGTTTAAACAGCAAATAAGAAAATATAGAAATTACTTTTTGGAAGCTGTTAAAATGATAGCACTTTTAAGTCCGAGCCCCTGTTTGTCTGACTAGGACACTAAATTCTGCTTGGGACATTTAAAGCAGGTCAGAGTCTTACATGCGCTTGTCTATGCAGACACTGACTGAATTCACTGTCAATAGAACCAAGAATGAAGAAAAAAATTTTTAAGTGTTTTCTGAACTGCTAATTATGGCCCTCTTTTATAGGTGGGGGGGAAAAGGTGATTTTAGCACCATTTCCAGGACTACTATATGTTATTTTTCTACCTGTCTTTTCTGCTGGCTTTGGAAGACCCCATGCCCCCCTTTCCTCAGGGACTGCATTTTGCCCGGTGCTTTCCGTGGGTGCAGGCCCTTGGGACGGCTCATGAATAACTCGAGCACAGCACTGAAATTATGCATTGAAAATAGACTTTTCTACCTGGTTTAGTAATGAATGGTGAACCTCATGCTTGTGTCTAAGCAGTGTGTGTGCATTACATGGGTGTTCTTCAGGTCCCAAGGAGAAGGACACAAAAGCATAAGCAGCGGAACGCAGACTGCTACACTACTCTTGCAAAGATTCGGTAGTTTGATCACGAGAGAAGTTTTGGGAAAAGAGTAGAGAGAGATAAAATAGAAGACTGATGCGGGACTGTATTGTTAACATTTTAGGGGATCAGACTTCACGGACGCTTTTTGGGGAAAGTATCATGAGTGCTGGATATGACAGCCTAAGACATGGTTGTGCAATCCTAAAGCATTTTTAATTCCCATCAGAGGCTGCAGGGAAATAGAGGATGTATTTAGAGGCTTGTGCCATGTCACAGCAATTATTCTGCTATTGATGGACTACTTAGAAGACAGATCAGCATCATGCTAGCATGAAACAGCTTATGCAAAAGCAAAAAGCCACTTTTTTCTTTCTATTGTTTTTGCTTGTCAATGCATCTGCCCTTATTTCTTTATTTATATTCCTTTTTTGAAAATTTATGAATAGCCCTGGAACCCATGATTTTATTGAGTAATATAAAAATCTCAGAGTATTCTGCGTTTTATTTGCAGTTAAGCATCTCTAAAGAATATGGTTAAAATTGCCCTTTTCTATGACTTATTTTGACATGAGAAGGAGATTAGGGTTGTAACAGAAATGCTTAAAGTTTGCTAGATTCTGAAAGTAAAATATGATTCCAAAGAAGAAATATGAAGTATCTGATGTTTTCCTACTATTTGGTGTGTATCAGTAAATGGTAGATCCAGCTGAATAACTTTGCTTATTAAAGTGTTTTCTACTCAGCACATGATAATTTGGGTTGGGAATTTTTTGAGTTGTGTAAAAGCAAAACAAGGAGTAGGAAATGCAAGTAATAAACGAGCAAAATGTAAAGTTCTAACAGGGTAAAAACAAGGCTGTCATGCTCTACAAATACAATGGTTCGAGTCCCAGACGTTTCCACAGTATTATTTTTATTCACTTTCAGAGACAATTACAAATCTGTCTTTTCAACTAAGAGACAAATCTGGCCATTTGAGCTCTAAATAACTATGCTTATGTGGGTCCTCAAGATAGCAGAGTAGAATGGTTATGTGACTGCTGCACTGATGGCTTTTTAACAGGTTAAACAGTTTCCCCATTTAAACAGATAGTGTCCTCAGAAACAAAGCATGGCTTAAAATGTGTAGATCTCTTATTTACCTGAGTGTATGTAAAATATATTTTTGAAGCCCATTAGGTGAATTGCTAACTATTGTGTCTCCAAATCCTCACCCTGAGACTCCTGTATTTGCAAAGAACAAAAGGTTTTTTCAGCATCTTGGATCTGGAGAAACAAAGTTTCTCAAAACCTCAGACTGGAACGACTGGTGTGTGAGATACACATTTGCGATATGCAATATGAGAGTATTTCATTCTTTCGCATTGAGTGCCAATGTGCTCACAGGTTGTATATATTCTTGTGAAATGTAATTCAGCAAAGCTTTCTTGTGTGGAGCTTCTTTATCTTGCAACACGCTGCTTGGGATCACAAAAAGGCAGCTGTACCACTGAGTTTTGCAGTGGTTTGCAGTGTTTTTACTGCAGGGAATGCAAATAATACAGCAAGGAAGAATGACAGGGAGGTTATTACAATCTGCCAAAGACTAATGTGTAGTAGTGCCAACTGGAACTTGTGCTGACTCTTGCTTTGAGGTTATACTGAGAATTGGGGATCATACTGTAATAAATCCTACACAGACTCCTCACGTGTAAATAACAGTGTTTTGCCTTTTAGAATAGCTGATTTTCCTGGATGGTAGGATGGAAAAGTCAGAATTTTATTAATGACATAATAGAAATTAATACTGTTAGAATTAATGCTAATTCTTCTCTTTAGTAGATTTTTAAAGCCATCTGAATTTAAGTAAATAGACTGTTTAGTTCAAAATATTTTTAACAAATCTTTTCAGTGTTTATACCTGACATGAGATGTGAGGATGATAGCTTATTAAATGAAAATTTATTGGTTTCAATTAAGTATATAAAGTGTTAAATAAGTGACATCTAGCATCTTAAATCAAGATATGCATAAACAAGTTCTGACTGTGTCATATCCTCCAAGTTAATAAAGCTACAGCGAAAGTACAGAAAGGATAATAGTTACTTGTACATTGTAGAAAAACAGAGACTCATGACAGTAGAGTGTTTTAGTCAGAAAAACAAAAATATGTCTTTTTGTCCTAGATAAGTGAAGAATGGCGAGTTATTCATGTGGACTAGATGAAGAGGATTTATTCTCCTGCTTGTCAGGGCTCAAGAATGACAAAACAGTAGACAAGTGATAACAACTAGGACAATTTGTTTCCTTCCCTAACTTCTGCTGTCAGACTGTAAGAACATAGAAGTAAATGAAATAGATAGTATTAAAGTTCTCTATTTCTGATTCAAAGCTTATTTATTTCACATGAAGTAGAATAACCCAAACAAAAGGGACTAAAAGAACCTTTTCAATGTATGTTGCATAGAACTTTAGTATTTTCTGAGTATGTCCTAGATTTTACTTTACAGGGTAAATAAAGAAGGTACTAATAGAGAAGGTTGACAGCTGCACTAACAACACAGTTGTAGGTATGTGGAGAAGTGCATTTTCAGGCTATATTCCTGCATTTTCAGGAAACTTACTTGCATTTGTGAATTGGTGGCAAATAAATAAGTGGGGTTTTTTTGAGGCATCTAAGGTTAGGAGTCAGGTACTGCTGCTGGCAGTTATGAAGGCAGTTATGGATTTAATCCCTTGTTTTTCTATTTGTGTTTTTTTTTTTCTCCCTCCTCATTACAGATTCTCAAATGATAAGAAATGAAACTTCACACAGTAGCTCATGGGTATGCTTAAGACCTAATTATACGTGGATATGGCATTTTGTTGTGTTGCTAGTCAACATAGTTAAGAGACCAAAATTTGGTCCTGCGTATCTGTTGTAAAGCCTTTGGAATCTAATATAATTTGCTCTCAGTGGGGGTTGTTTCAAATGTACTTAATCTTTATTATCACTTCATTAATGATGGGATGTTTAATTTTCTCTGTATTTCTTCTTAGTCTTTTCCACAAAACATGCTTTGAACTTAATGATGGTGTTCACCCTCTTGAAAATCTGGTGAGAATTTCAGGATATGTCCATATTGTTTACTATGTTGTAACATATATGTTTGATCTTACATAAAGCGAGAACAAAATTTAAAGGTAACATCTTCTCAAGCCACATTGCTGCTAACAGCCATAGTTAACTATTTGGTACTGTTAAAGAGTTTTCAGGTAGAATGATACCATATCAATATATCAGTGATTACGTATACTTCCTCCCTCCCTAAGTAATCAAAGGTATTGGAACAACTTCTTGTAAGGAGCGTGTTTGATGACATTCACCAGGCCTTGTTCCTCTGAAGGAATGAGGAGGACTGATCACAGTCTTGTAGTGATCCTATTAACATCAATAACAAGTTCTGCAGAAGTCATGATTTTGACTAGGATTTGGATAAACTTTTCTGTCTCTCTTTCTCTCTCCCTCTTTCACTCTCTCTCATATATATATTAAGAGAAGTCCCCTGCAGAATATGGACTATTTGGGGATTAAGATGATGCTTGTTCCAGCACAAGATGACAGTAATATGTACTTTAAAATTCTATTTTTTTTTGGTTTTGAAATTGCCTTTGCTCAATGCTTAATACCTACAGAATGCATATACTTATATATGTTGGGAATTAATGTAAATGTTAGTACTATATCTTTCTTTAGTGAAGAAACTAACTGACTTGGTTTTATCTTACAAAAATGTTTCAGTGTTTGCTTTTTTGAGCTTATCTTAATTGTGCTTTTGAGGTTATTTCCAGATGAGCTTCTAGCCAAGCAGCAAACTAATTCATGTATTTATATCTTGATTTTTCTGACTACAGTACAAATCACAAAGTGCTTTAGTGCTTTGCTAACAGATAATTTGCTGCACTTCAGAATCAGTATCTTTCAACTCAATCATTAAAAGCTTAGTGAAATGACTGAAATTAATAGCACTATATCTACCTTAACTCCATAATGTTACTCATGGAGCACATTGAACTTACTTAGCATTTTATGACTTGGGAGGCTCACTGAATCCAAATTATTAGTTGTGGAACAAGGGCATGCCTTGATGAAAAGCACATTCACCTTATGAATGAAGCCTAAACTTGCACGTCTCTCCTTAAAGGTGGTGGTACTGGGATCCTTCTGGGAAGGATCATGGAGCCGCATGTCATCTGCCTTCACGGTGAGGTGAGGTAATGCATGGAGGTGGGGAGAGGTGTCCCTCGCGGGAGCACACACCTCGGGTCTTTTCAGGTACATTCCAAAAGTCACCAAGGCCCCACCTGGGGCCACGGCTTTTCTTCGTGCAGTGAGAATGAGAAGGTAGCTGAATTATAAGGCTGAATGTACTTTCAAAATGCTGTCAAGCTGGCATGACAATATTCACCATATTTCAGCCTGTGTTCTTTACAGGGAGAGCAGTATCATAAATTGCCTTTTATGTTATGATTGCAGCATGTGCTCCTTCTGCCTGCATGTTCCTGGGATGCTCTTATCTCTTTGTAATCATGATTATCACATAGGCAGAGGTGATGGCCAGAGGTGATTTCCACACTTTTGGCCTGTAAAGTTTGGAGTCGCTCCTTTCCAGGCTTCTTTTAACACTTTTTCTGTTGCATGGCTAGAGTTAGGAAATCATTAGATTACATCCAATGCTGGGATGATTACTCTTTCCTCTCTATTGTTTAAATAGGTTTTAATGGCAATATAAAGGAAAACAATGAAAATTTTTAGTGTGGGATTGGATATGGAAGGGAAATTGGAAAGTTAGAGTTAACAGTGACATGCATGAGACAGGCTGAAAGGGAAGTATAGATGTTCTTATGGGGAGACTGAGACAGAGTCCAGGAATCTAAGAAATAACTCAAGTTGAGAAAAGGGGCAAAGGGGAAGAGTTCAGTGACCACATATGGCTGATATAAATGTGCAGAACTGACAAAGAGTTTGTTGAATTTCAGTTGAAAGATCAGTGTCTGTTAGAAACCCTTAACTGGGATAAAAATCTGCATCTACAAGCTGCGATTTTCATGGTAATGTTTTGCTGAGCAGAAAAGGGAATAAATGGCATTATATGATTTTCAAAAATTTCCAGAGTAGTGTGCCAAACAAATGGCAATGCTTACATGAAAGAGCCAAATATCAGGTTTTATGACTTTTTATTTCTGGAATGTGCTATGTTTAGTTATCCAATACATCCCAAAGTTGAAGTAACTTACTCTGTTTATAGCTTAAGACTATAGATAAAACACACTGATATAATGATAAATTATTCAGATTTTTATGAACAATGCTATTGTGAAGTTGGTTACCTCACTATGCTTGCTACTGTTTAGATTCCACTACATTTGGACATGAAAGTATAGACAAAAAATAATTCAGGTTTGTTACTGTATAAATACATGTTAACGCTTTCCACTTACATATATACAAAACCAAAAAAAAATTTGATTCTCCTTGAAATGTTTTAATTTAATCAGAGCCCTTTAAGAACTTTAGTCTAATCTGGAATCTTTAAACTGCATTAAAGCCTAATTTTATTAGGCCTTTGCCTATATGTTTATTACATAAAAAAATTAAAAAGAATACCTGGTCCATTTGATCTTAGCATTTCAGCAGGCAATCAGAAAGTTGTCTTCTATTCTCTTTTAGTATTTTATCTGAAATGGAGAGAGGAAAGAGAAGAACAAAAACCATCTATTAAATAACTGATCCACTGTTATTTTCACCTTTTTCAATAAAGGAAAAATCTCAGAATACTACAAATTATGGCTCTGATATATATATATATATATATATATATATATATATATATAATCTAAAAATATATTTAAAAAGTTCTTAAAGTTCTGAGTTGTTGATCTCTGGAGGTCTCTTCCAACCTCACGCTCTGTGATCACCTTTATACTCTTCTATGAGAGGAAAACCTTTTGTACCTTCAAATAATGCAGCACATATGTGTATTCTCTTCCTCAGACTAATCTGCTTTGAGCGCTAAGCTAGTTATACTTCAGGAAAAACAGAGGGACATTCAATTTCAAGGGCATCCAAGGCTGTCATTGAGATTTGAAGACTGAAAATGAGAGTATCAAAAGCAATCTTCACCCCAAGGCTTTCAAAATGATCGAGTAAATCACATGCGATTTTTTTATGCTTAGTCTTTCAGAAGGACCTGATTTAATACCGACTTGTTCAACATAAATTAAATAAGCATGTCAGCAGCCTCATAACAATTCATGCTGTAAATATTCTGTCCTTCAGTTAATGCAGGTACAGAAGGGTTGTTTTACATAATTTATGGTTTCCATATAATATGATATTCAGAGAGTAAAGGATATGTTATAAATTTCTGATGAAATGCAAGAATATGTCTGTTTACTATTAAATGTGATTCACTGCAGTTTTTCCCTTTCCCTTTTCTCTGTGTTTTTTTTTCTAGATGTTTTTTATGGGGTATTTTACACAGATGGAAATATAAACTTTTTATTCAGAGTGAGTGCAGAATATCTCGTGTATAGAATTATCACTTTATTTTGAGTTATTCTTTTAGCCTGCATGTTTTCATCATCCTTACTTATCTTAAATAACAGAACACACTGAGAACTGGAATTCAGATGAAAATTGCAAGAAGTTTATAATTAAATAACAACTGAAAATTGAAAATGGTATTAACGTATTAGTTGCTTCATATAGCACAAACCAGATCCATCACCATGCATTTAATGATTCTCCTTTAATTTTTTACTCCCCCCCTGCATAAGTATACAGATTATTTGTGACAGTATTGAGATAAACAGAATCACATTTTAGATCACAGAATTGAAAATTAGTTACCTATTACCAATGATAATTGTGTTTTATTTTGTTATTGTGCTCAGCATAAAAAGTCAGTATTTTGGGGTAGAGCAGAACTGGAGAATCTGAGTACCAAAAGATGCAATCAGCTGCATATATGAGTTTTGCCATCTGCAAATCTGTGAGGATCGCCACCCAATCATTTGCCCAACTATAAACCTGATTTGTGTCAGGTTTTTCCTTTCTCTAAGCAGTAGGTGTGCTTAGTGATTTGTATCATTTATATTCAATAATATATTATAAAATTAAGCAATTGGGGAAAAACGCATTGAAGAACGCTATTCTTACTGAATGCTGATGTTTGCAAAAAAATAAAGGTGTTTCTTATCCAGTGCTCTTGTTTTTTTTAACTCTTTGTCATCATGGATGATGATAGGGTTTAGGATCTTGGAGTGTAACAGCATGCTCAGTAGAAATTTGACCATTTGCTTAACCAGAATGATTTCATTAGCTCTATCTTCATGAAATCTTTTCAAGTAGCTTAGATGCATAATAATACATTTTTAAGTTTGATATTTTTTAAATTTGTACAATACTGTAAAGCAGACTTTTTATAATTCGCATGTAATTTCTTGTTAGAATTGCTCTGCTTTCACTTCCTATTTTGTAATCACAGGTAAATATTTAAGCATTATGTTTACATTACCCATTAAATACCTAGTCTGTATTTGTAATTACAGATTTGGTTTGTGCTGTCTTCACTCCTCCTCTTGCATATTTGCATCTATAGAAATTGGGAAGTTTAGCTTGGGAGCTTCTAAACCCTTTCTTATCTAGAGATAAGATTGAAGTTTGCTCTTTACTTGGTATTTTGTGCTTCTTTCCAGCAGAAGACATTCAGAAGTGGATACCTGGATCTTCAGTTAATACTGAACATAGTTCTTACCATATAACTTTTGATATTAGATTGATGCTCTCACTTCAGACATCAACAATTTCCATGACTAATAATACAGCTGATGGGAAAAAATGTGGAGTTGTATTAGCATGAAGTTGTGTTTAGCTGCCCAGTAGTCATCCACAGTTCGGTCCTTACATCTGCTTGCTGAGGCAGTGTCATAATAATGCTATTCCTCTGTATTTGTACACTTAAACTTTAGCCTGTTTGCACAATAAATGGATATTCCCTTAGGAAGAAGTGTGGAGTCCCAAGGCAAACAGTGGAATTTGTGAACACTCTTCTTGCCTTCTTGCACTCAGTTTTAGGAATTCTGATACCTAAATATGTAAGAATCTAAAAAGTGATCTCGACTACAACTTTCCTGTGAATAATAATGGTTGCTCGTTTATTAATGACACTTCTAGAAACAGATACTCAGAACCAGCACTTTCTACAAAGATTTTGCAGATTTGCTTGCCACTACTCCAAAAAACTTGCTCTGCTGTTTCACTTACTCCATTTCTACACTTACTAGAGTTTACATAATTTGAAAACTTCTATTTTAATTCTGACTAGATTGTTCTATGCATATTCCCCCTACTATAAAAGTTCAAAATCTTACCTTTTGTTAGAGCTGTAGATGTTTGATTTAACCTTCCCCAGCTAAAAAGAAGTCCTGACAATTTTTTTTGTGCAAAGATTACATTAACCCATATTGGTGAAAGTCCTTTCACGTTCCGAGTGGAATGTTTTCCTTCATAGTATTTTGGTACCCACATATACTGTTGACCAATAACATGTGATAGACTAGTAAAAAAGTAAAGCTGCATGAAAGCATTCTGAGTTATTTAGTTGTAAATTTTACAACATTTTCTGTTAAAGCATGGCTGACATTTTCATGTTAATAACCTTCAGTAGATCATTATTTTATATTACTCTTAAGGAGCACTAACAGGTAATAAAATAAATGGTGCACATATTGGAATGTAAGTAGTTACTGCTGGCCTTTAAACATAGTCCTTGCTCTTGGACAGTGTACAGAATCTCCAGTGTTTTCATTAGTTATTACTTGTTCCTGCTTCGCTAGTTCAACTCTAAAGCCAAATTCAGCGTATCATGAACTGCATAAGTATATAAGCATAAGTATAACTTATATTTCAAACTATATGTGCAAAAGATATGAAAAGTGACTGTGGTCTCAATTCTCAATTATTTCATAAAAGTGCTTTCTCTTAACCCCTCTTTTTCCCCTGTTTTATACTTCACTAATATTGCTGAATTGTAGTTCTTTTCTGTAGAGAGTTGATCAAACATTCTCACCATTATATAATACAATCTTCATTTTATTTTAAACATACTTTGCATGATATAAAAATATTGATCACAGTGAGCTTTAACAATTGTTACTGCTATAAACAGGAATGCTGCACAATGTTTTTAGTGGAAATAAATTATATAGTCATTTTCTCTTAAAAAAAAAATCACAAGGAGGAGAACCTAGGCTGTTTGGTCATTGGCACAAAATAAGTCCTTACTGAGTTCTTTACAAAACATGGACCCCAGTTATTTTCTTCATTTGCTTTCCACATCTTGAGAAAAGCACAGTGTGTCTGTCTCTGAAAGCCCCACAGGGTCTCTGGTGAACATTTAATTCCAAATATTAGCAAAGTTTTTTTTGTTCGTTTGTTTGTTCTAATGGAAAAATGTACACCAAAATAGCAAGTAGTGCTGTCTTCACTAATTCATGAGTGGTCTTCTCCAGTATGTGGGTACACAGCGGCACACTTCTTCACTGAAATAAAATCCAGCATCACAGCGTTTCGTTCGAACTGTACATGGTGGTCTGTAACAACTGAAGAAAAAAGGAGGCATTAGTAGAATTTAATCATTAGGAATACAAATCTATGGCATTTATGATGGCATTGCTCTAAGGAACATTTATATTCCACATAATAATTCATGTGAATACATATCTTTAAACTTCTGTTTATATTCTTAAAACATTTCAATGTGATTTTTCATCTCTAAAGACATTTAAATAGGCTCAAGAATGTTGCTGAAACAAATTATGGGGTTTTATAAGCGATATATACATTTATATTCGAAACATTTCCTGGTTGTATTAATCTTCAGTAATCCATCAAAACTCAGTTTGGAGACACAAAAATATTTTTCTGCACTTCAGTCTGCTCACTGCTACCTGTTTGAGAGGACAATCCAGAATGAGTAGGTAAGAAAATCTACCATTGTCTTCACCAGGTCTCTTTGTCTTATTTGCTAATACAGTAGCCATTTATATACATATATTTCACAATGCTCCTGATCTTGGAAAATGAGAGCATACATAAATCCTCACTGAGTTCAATGGGGATACATCTATACTTCAGATCACATCTATGTCTATTCTGATGTAGGATCTGAGCCTGCATGTTTCTGACAAATCTTAAAGGAGAAAGAACAGAAACAGCACTTAGATAAAATAAACTTAATTGAAAAAGGTCGTTAAATCACTAATCACATCTAGCTAAAAGTCAGGAGAATTTCCATTTACAGATTATATGAATTAAAAAATAGAACTTATACAAAAATAGCATCTGTGGTTGTCCCTGAACTCCTCTTCCTTTATTTTTTCTATTAGAACAACCATTTGACCTAAAATAACCTTACAACAACAATGCTAAACACTTTCTGGTGTATAATGGAGACAAAGAACAAGTCTGAGCTTTTTTTTAAGACATTGGCATTGAGTCAAAACAGAAAAGTATGTTTCAAATTTCAACACAGTTATACTTAAAACTTGTATTTAAATATTATGTCTGTGAAACACTGATATTATGATCTATTATGATAATTCATGCTTACTGCAGTTTAAAGACATGACAGTATATTATATTAAGGCAAGTTCAGTATTCTCTTCCCAAGGCAATTTCTTTGTTTCAAGTTTGTGGTTACTCTTATTGTTGTAGATATGTTAACATGTTGCATGCTTATTTTGGATACCAAATTGCCACTTTGTAACAATTTGTTTATGGTATGAGGTAAGCAATAAGGAATGAGCAACACATCAACCATGGCATTTATTAACTGTCAGATCTTGTTCTTTTTTTTTTCAGTGTCATTAATCATATGTTATTTCACCAGTGTAACTTTTGTTAGAGTAGCATTACTTTGTGCTAGGTCCAGTAACTCTTAATATGGGATCATATTAAGATGACTCTTACTGAGATCAGAGTAACAACTCAAGAAAGTCTCTCAAAGCCCTACTGCTCTTTATGTGCTTCATAATTTATGAAATTTCCAGATATCCAGGATTTATGTACTTCATAACCAGAACAGAAACCAGAATACAATTCTAAATTCAGAATATAATACATCATATACAATTCTTTCTCTCTTTCTCAGTAAATGGAGAAGTGCTTAGCAAAAAAGAAACACCAGTAAGTAGCCTATGTCCTACTGACCCTGGAAGCAAGAAAGACATTCAAGCTCTTTACAGCATTCAAACACAATACAGAGAAAAGCACTGCTCACTTCCCTACTTAAAAATACTAAGACATTAATTGATCAGCAGCATGAGATACTTATTATAGCAATTCTTATTTTTTAAAAAAATAGCTGTGAATTCTAGTTGTGAATTTTTTTTTAAATAGTAGCTTGAGTGCATTGCACTATTGAAAATGTACATTAGTGCAGTGCTGTGGTCCCTTTTTGTCTGGTGAGGCAGCATTATATAACTTACCTCAGCAAAATTGTATGAAGCAGAAATAATAGTTTTTTAGAATCTGAAGTCATTAGAATTTTTGTATTAGAATTTTTGCTTACTTTCCGCAGAAGTCTCCCAGAACTTCAAGATTTGCTACACCCTAGGAAATCTTTAGTAGCATCTCAGTGACACAAAGGATATGCAAAATTTTAGAAAGGAAAATGATGGTATCTCTAGAACTAATTCCTGAAATCCAGTTAGGACTGTTTTAATTATTAGAAGTGCAATATTCAGTTCTTGTAGAAACAGGGTGGGATTTTTTAAATAGCATAAAAAATGGAAACTTGAATTTATAGCACATTCTCACCAAGAAATTTAAATATTATTTTAGGAAAAAGGTACGTGAAATACTACTAGTAGGTAAGAGAAATTACAGGAAACTAAATATACTTTAAAATATTAATTCTGCCTAGAGATGATAGAAGTTATAGTAGATAACCAAAAAGAAGTTCATAGCCTACTTATGGCTATGATGTGATTCAGCAACACAGCTGATAAACACAGCTAAAATTTTATACCCAAAATAATGAAAAGTATAAAGACTTAATTTACCTGCATGTCTGGTAGTGGAACCTTTTTCCTTTTAAGAAGCATTTATTGGGAGATTCTGTACATTCACAGGTGCATTTTGCAGGATTTAGTGGCTGATGTTTCGGACAGGTTTTTTTACATACACACTGGCATTTATCTTCATCAAATTCTTTGTTGGGCCCACAGGAAGTAGGGAGAAGTTTGTTTTTGCACATGCACTGACATGATGTTCTATCTAATTCTTTGTGAGGTCCACAGCTGGAGGGCCGCACACCCCCTTTGCAGACACACTGACAAGTTTCTTCATCCAACTCCTTGTTTGGCCCGCAAATATGGAATCCTTCAGATGTGTCTAGAAATCAGGCAAACTTGTTACATAATTATCAAATTTTAACTGCATGTATTTTCACATTTTCAAGTGGTATAGTGATAAAACTGCTAAAGTTTTTCAAGAACAAATGTAATTCAAAAGCAAGGCAACATTTAGTAATAGCATTAAAAAGAAAAAGACTCAATTATTTCATTTTCAGAATTTTTAGTTTTCCTTTAGATAAAAAGAACATGGAACTGCATCTAATACTTAAAATTACCTACCCGTATCCCCAGGATGAGAAGAGAAACCAAAATCATGTTGTGCCAAACATCGGCAAATTTGATTATTCCAGATATGATTTTTTGGACAGGTCTTGTTTGCCACATGGCATCTATGGGATAAAATACACTGTTAATTTACTACCATCAAAAAAATAAAAAAATAAAAAGAGAGAGAGAGAAACTGAGTTTTAGATATTGATCACATTTGTTCTCTTTCATTAACAAAATCTTCTGCAACGTAAATTCATAATCTCATTTCCTGACAAATCTATTACCTTAAGTTCTCCCCAATTCAGAAATCTTCAACCATTTGTTGATGTTGCCTTTTCATAGATCAACTGTTAGTTATAATTTGTAAAAACTGTTATTGGTGATTTCCTAATGCAGTCTAGTAACAGATCTATGTTATAATCTATCCTATATGTAAACCTTCCATACAAAATAGATCGGGGTAAAAATTACTTGTGAACCAAATAGGTGCTAACAGGCATAAATTTTCCACATTGCTCTTTACAGTACAAAAATGCTTCCACACTTACCTCCATCAAAAGATAACTGATAGTGATTTCAAATTTCATGCTGAAGACTGAACTTTCAAATAAACCCAGATTACGAGATTCTCCTCCCCTTTTAAGAAAGTTCTATGTCATTTACTGACTCTTTCTCAACATCCACTTAAATCTTAGATAGTTTTCTTGAATCTCATCCTTTCTTGACTCTAATATCTTCAGATTTCATCAGTGATGCCTCTTCACAGCAGATATGAAAGGCAATAAGAACTTCTCACCATGCAGTGCTCCATAGCTGCTGGAGCTGTGCAGCCCAGGACTGCTGACAAAGAAAGTGCAATACCTCAACAGCAGCTGGTCTCTTTTTAATTGAGGGCTGAACTCAACTAGTAAGTCCTCCACAAATAGACTATTCGTGTATATTATTTGATCTTTCTCACTTGCAATCTCTTTATCTCCATGGGTGACATTACACATTTTTAATGAGTCATGACTGATTTCAATGCAACTGCATTGTTTCTGCAGTTATTACTAAAATTCTCATCAGGTAAAACAGCACATACATTGTACATTCTAGCATTTTTTTTTTCCATTTCCCTGGGGAGCAGCATTACTCATCATTCAGAAATGCAGGTGCTAGGACATTCTTCCTTGATTATGAAGTATACCACTCCCCTCTGCCACATTAAGCAGCTTTTTGCCAGTAATGCCTGCTGTAGTTTAATGTTATCCTGCAATGCCTCGTGTTTTCTCAAGCTGTCAATTGTCATTTGTTTCTGCTAATGATCTCACTTGTGCTCCTTCACTTGGCTACTTTTCTTTTGGGCATGTGTGTTCTTTTTTCTATCTCCTGTTTCTGCTTGAGAAACTGTGCAGAGAATTTACAGACATATTCTCTTATTCTGTTTAAACAACTGAAACCCAGAGTAGTCTGGCTCTAGCCAGGCAAGTTTTAAACTAAATACAAAAGGCAGTCAGGGGTGACGGTGTGAAGGAAACCTCAAGCACATATGAACCATAATAAGATGTTTATAACAAAATCAAGTTACTAAAGAACTCAGAACTGTATGTATTTCAATATCAGGAATCTAGAGAGCAGGCAAAAGGAAGCACTTGCTGGCACATTCTGTCCTGGTGGCCAGCACTGAGAATTATAGAAGGGAAAATTGCTATGGCTCAAATTTTTAAGTGATTTATCACAATGTTTTAGGAAAGCTCAGGAGAACCAAAGAGATCAGAGGCAAAACATTTTGCAAAAACAGCTCACTACCTTTTTCCAAGTCACTGTCAAACTTGGAAAACAAATATGCCAACTTGTTACCTGGCAGTATCCACACAGATACTACGCAAGAAAGCGAATATTTACTGTGTACAAAATATATCCATGCCACACCTAAGATATGCCCATCTGCTCTGTAAGCACCTGCCTATAACAACACAGGGAAAAAAAATAATCATGGAGACTTTGGTCTACGTGATGCATAACGAAGGCTCAAAGAAGAGTCACCAAGTTTCTAAATAAAAAAAAATGACAATTTTCTAATTTTAATGGATCTTTTGATGAAATACTATATGAACAGAGAGTACAACTCAGGATCAATGCAGGAAGTATTCTGAAACACTGATTACCATGAACTAACACGCCTCACCTCCAAACATATGTGAAGGTAGCTACTACTTTTTAGAAGGAAAAGGCAGAACAAAATGGGAAAAGGGGAGGCCAAAGCATTAGACCTTAACTGCCACAATGAAGCTCTGCATATTTTTTTAAAAGCTTATGGGTTTATAAAAAAAGTCATACTATTTCTATACTGTCTGACATGTCATTTTTTCCCTTCTTTCTTTTCTTTTTGTATGCCTATGCCAAGGTATAATCCAACCTTGAATTCCTATCAGATCCTAAAAGTACTACTATCTTAAAAAGCAAAGGCAACACTCTTACAATGACATGCAAAAAAGACATTACAATACCTACATTAAATTGAGCATGTAGATAAATACACGTACAGATGCAGATCTGCTATGACAAAAAAGCAGATTTCCAAGTTTTGGCTTTATGACAGTTTCATGAGCATACAATCCCAAACATTAAAATAAGGATGAGAGTAAGGACAGTGAATATTTTGGACTAAACTACAACTATGCAGCTCTTTTGTGATTATGCCTTTGATGAATCAAACTGAGAACTTTCAATGAAAATTAGCAATCCTGAGTGAATTCTTTATAGGAATCCTGCAACATTTTTAGACAGCTAAATAATGTTAAAAGCTTAAAACTTTTAAATAGGTTTTTTTTAAAGAAAAGGTAAAATCAAAAATCAAAATCTCCTGAGTGGTTCTAGAGTCTAAATATTAAAGATGGTTCTAGTACTAGAAAATCCTTTATATATTCTGTTCTAATATTTCTCAGCCTTTTGAAGTTTTGAAGTTCCTTATTCACAGAGTTCCTGCTCTGCAAAACGCAGTTGAGTTGTTATTTGCAATTAAAATGTATAGTTAACAGCTTTCTGCCTGAAGTAAACACTTGCAGAAGTAATTACAACCCTTCTCACTGCGAGAGAATAGAGGAGCTGTTAACAGCGCAATCTGACTTCATTATTAATTTTTGCCCCACTTTTTACAACCTGTTAATTAAGCAATTAGTTTTAACAGATATATTTCCAATCCACTGTGTATGATCCTCATTTTGATAAAGAAATTCAATGATGTCCATTGAAATAAAATATAATCTAGCTCTAACTAGAGCACATGTCAGAAAGCATCAAGACTTGACTGAATGAAAATACAGGAAGAAATAACTTCTGAAAACATTTTCCTATTCACTTGCCTTGTGAATATATTGTATGTAATTAACTTCAGTTCCACTGTTAGCCCTTGGTTCTTCTACAGAATACTTGCTTGTAAATGTTATGTATTTTTGTTCTACTTAACATTTATACATCATGAAATCACTCAGTCTTCTAGAATGAAGGGCATGAGATATTTAAGCTTTTTAATAGAATTGCTTCAGTACTAGATTTATTTTGTATTTATTTTTTAAGGTTCTGAAAAGGAAAAAAAATGATGCTATCCTCTTGTTCCAAATCTATATGCTAATTTTCTGGTTTGTCCTCCAACTCTTTATTTCCCCTTCCCACTCTGTTTTAGTTTTCACTTCTACAGTATGGAAATGGCCAAAAATATTTTTAGTCAAAAATTTCATAGTAACACTTCTCCTCTTTAACAGCTGCTCACAAGAAAATAGAGCTTGAGAGAGAAATGTTGAGCACTCCTTACTTCCAATAATCAGTATTTTTGGTTAGCTTTCCTTGATCTGTTTATTTCAGAAGTTGATTTTATCCTTTTCAAAGGTCTGAATCACTTATTGACTTGATCATCATAATGTCATATTTTGCATGTAGAATGCACAGGTTACTAAATTTGTAGACAGAAATGAGTAAGATGAATAAAAACCTTCAGAATTTGGCTGTCTAAGAGCATTCATACCTCCAGTTACATGGTATTTCACTACTTACTTTCTCTACTTACTTATAATCTTTGAAAGATTATATATTGTTATAGGAAATTATTTTTCTCTAAGCCTCAATTGCATTGCAGCTCCTTTCATGAAAAAAGTCTCATAGCATTCCTTTTGATTTTTAAATTACCTGGCCCCAGTCTACACAACCGCATAAAAAAGACTCTACTAATTATTTTAGTAACATTCTTTCTACGTAAAATGATATTCATTCCTTTATAAAACTTTGCATTCTGCTTTTAATAGTGTATATAAGTTCATCTAGCATAAATGTGAAAGCTTTGAACATTTTTTTTAAATCTAATTTCATAGGTTTGCTCACAATGTGAGAGGAAAGTGGTCTGTACTTACTGAGCTTGTGTTGCTGGCAAGGAACGTCTTATGATAGAATGAACTTGTCTGTAGACATCCAACTTGGACATGCAGCGGCAGGATGTGTGATTGGCAAAACTGACAGTCACAGGTTTGGGGCCATGAGAGAGAGGCACTGTAATCTCAAACAACTACAAAAAAAAGAAAGGAAAAAAGTTTATAGATCAGTAACAGTACAACTAAAAACAACATAACAACAAAGGCACAAATGCTATAAGGAAGTTAACTCAAAATTTTCATTCTCCACCACCATTCAGTTATGCTAAGTAATCATTATGTGTAAAATAAACATGAAAACTACATTATGCCAATTGACATGTTGCCCTGTTACGTGCCTGCTTGCTTAGCATGCATTTAAATTAACGTTGTTAAAAAAGGAAAGTGTACAAAGAACTTATTCTTCAAGAGAAAATGACTTTCCAATTGGCAGTCTTTTTTCAAAACAAAACCTAGCATTTGGAAGGTGCTACAGTCATCCAAAAAGTCGGGAAACAGGAATAATTTAAAAAAGGACTAAGTTAGAATATAATGTGCCAGAACTACAGATACAGAGCTTATGTACAGTTACAAAGCAATATATTAGATTTAGGCCATGACATTTTTGGATGAATGTGTTTATAACTACAGCATACCATGTTTTTTCACTTTCCAGTATTTTTATCAACACAAATCGCATGATTATCCTAGTAGACTGCATCTTGAATTGATAGCATTTACTTATCAGGATAATAAAACATTATTATTTTAATAAGAGCAATATTTATGTGAATCAGTAAATTCTTGTCTTTTGTGAGAAATATAGTTCCACTGATGCAAGAGAACAACTTCAGATATACTTTGTGGGGAAAAAAGTGAACATGGGATAAATAATACACAAACAGCAAGACTCATTTCAGTATTTAATTCAGGACATTTACTTTGTCGAAATAAGAGTTTTAATTTATAAGATTCAAATCTTGATAGTTCCATGAAAATTTACGACAAATATATCCAATTCTAAAAACAAACAAACAAACAACAAAAAAACCCTCATTTTTTGTTGTATGTTAAGTAACATAATAGTGCCCAGCTGCCATTTATGTGCTTACTCACTTTTCCAAATATATTTAAAAAGCTTTCATGCATCTTCTGGGGATCTAAGTACTTTTAAAAATATTATGTATTTTTTTATTCAGTTTTCAATTGATGAGATCGCATATCATGACACATTAGTTTTGTGCTGAAATTTATTTGCAGCATTATACTTCTTTATAATCAATAACTTCACAGTATGGTATACAGACAGCATGAGAACATAAAAAAAACACTGACAGTTTTAAATAATTCAATATACAAAGCATATTTACTAGCATGTCTTGCAAACAGTATCTTGCACCGATACTGAACATATGTATTCATCAAGTACACACAAGGTGAAAGGAGGCTTGCGCAGCCCATGATGAAGCATATACCACGGTCATGCCCAAATTATAAAGTTTAAACTCAGGTTTCATAAAGTATAATCAATTCTGATAAATATTCCATATTCTAAGAAACAGATCTTGGTAGTATTTAGTGACTGAATCTTTAAAAATATTTAGCATTGGGAGTGTCATCATATGAGAATCGAATCGTCAAGGATATTGAATTGTCATCTTACTTTGCTGACAAATCTGACTGTAATGCTATTATTTTTACTATTATTTTTCATTTACAAACATATTGGCTCTGCTCCCTATAGCACCTTTAAAAATGCCACCTCTCATATCAATTTTAAACATGGCTTTTACAATAGAATTTCTAAAAATGAAAATTGATACACATTTACTTCTGTAGAAGGAGAACCAAAACCAAAAAATATTTCCTGTATCTTCCAAGAATAGATGAAAAACTGTCTATCCAGAGAGCTACCATGGAAAGAATTTCTCTTGCTAGTTAGAGAGATTTCTAGCCAAAGCATGTTAACTTTTGGATTCCTGCTCCAGTTGCAAAATAAATAACCTTTCTTAAAATTTTGGTCCTCAGAGGCATTAATAAGATAATGAGACAAGATTTAAAGATCTAAAGTTTAAAGATTTGTACTAATAAAATGATTTCTAAGCAAATGTCTGCCCTTCTCCAACATAATTATCACCAGACAAACCTCTGGGGTTTTCACTAAGTTCAAAACAAACCTCTGGAAACAGTCTATGAACTTTTTATTATACTTACAATCCTCTTTGGCTTGCCAACCATATTGGCCCCTCTGTCCTTATCTAATATAAAAGCTCTTTCAAATTCATCACTAAAGACATTCTTACCAATATGTCCCATCCAAAAAAAGAACAGCGACAACTACACAGAGCCATTTCTTTTTTTCGTGACATATGAGCATTGCTTTATGTACCTGTGCACTGAATTCACTATTCATCTATTGGAGGAGTTCGTAGCTTTTGCTACAATGCAGTAAATGCACAAGGCAGACAGCAAATTGCTGGTGATGGGAGTAGGGTTGTTGTATTTTAAGATGGAAAGGACTCTGTCTTTGTAAAACAGTTTTAATTTATTCATGTAGTATGCATTTCACAAAATACACGTGAACTTCTTTGGACTTCTGTTTTTTAAATGCTGTTCTCCATACAGGTGCCATAATGCTTGAATTAACTAAACACATATGAACTCCACCTCTTTTAAAAAGTTGTGCTTTCAGAAGGACAGAACAGCAGTTGAGTTTTCTTTGAAAAATATGTCTATAATAATCTATAGATGTGAAAAACTTTAATATATTAAACATCTTGCAAGAACATTCATTCTTAATCCATATGAATATGAGGGGCAGAATAAAGGGTATGCATTTATTTATAACATTATTTGTCCAAAGAGAGTCTTGTGCTTGCTTTCTTCTCCAAGGACAGCCCGAACTTTCTTCTCTAAAGCTGAAATAAAAACCCATGCAGGGAGAACTGACAGAACTCAGCAAGTGAAGATAAGCATGACCCTCAACATCACCCTGTAGCTGACTAGCAAAAGGGGGCCAGTTTTGTACTGCTACTATTCCTGGCACGGGAACAATTTGCTGAGCTGTAAATTGTAACTCAGGATGCACTTCTAGAGAGGGCAGTCTAGTACTACTGCTACAATTTCCAACCACCAGGTCCTCCTCAAATTGGTCCTTGTCAAGCCAGTAAGTCCTCTGGATGAGCTGCACAAATACTAAGTGAAAGTTCAGTAAGAGGCTCTGAGCAGGACTTTCAATTCTGAGCTGAAACATGATTCATTACCATCTCCATTTATCTTTCCATTTAAATTATGAAAGGTGCCAGTTTAGAGGCAAATGTTGCTAACAACTATTCTCAAAGTGTCAGTGCTACAATGTGAAAAAGCCTACTTAAACCACATAAAGCTAGACCAACTTTTTTGACTTCAGAGAACTACTTTCAATTAATTAAAGTGAATTTTGTTAACAGCAATGTGTTTCATGTCACCTTCAAGTAGTTAATGTTCACACATAATAATCACCAGAACAAAATCAACTGTTTATGTTAGAAACTAAATTATATTAAATTTGGTATTACATTTCTAGACCTCTCTTTTGGTAAGTGGTGGAAATTATAAATGAACTAATATTTTGAAAAAGAATATAAGGAAGATCTATTTTTTTACTGGAACTGGTAGAACTGGGGTATGAATATTGGAAATATTCTCACAAATTTTGTTTGCACATGCTATTAACATACTATATGCTGATGCATACTTCAAAAGCAGGTATTTAGATTTCTTTTCTGAGAACAAAAATCTATCAGGCAGGGAAATCACATGAAATTCCTGAAAAGTATTTTTAACTGAAAATGTTTGTTTAAAACTCAGTATAATTCTGTTTATATAATGCCTGATATTTTTAAAAAATATCCAGTCTGAAACAAGTCTACATTCTGTTCTTAGCTACCTAAAATCCACTGAATCCCCGCAATGGATCCCCAAATCCACTGAAGTTGTTAAAGTGAAAAAATATGTATATTTGTAATCTGTTTTGGAATCATCACGTCTGAGAAGACATTTCTTTTAGATACTCTCTCTTATTACCTTCAGTAATCAGGTTGATACTTTTAAAGCATCTTGTGTTTATCTCTGCTATCCCATACAGTCATGAACAAGAGTGAACGCTGTGGGGCATGCTTGGCAACACATAACAGCCCAATGTCAATACCTAGAAAGGATTTTTGCAACAGAAATGTAGCAGTGTATCTGTGTGCGAGGTCAGCTCTTGCCTGGTGTATTTTCTGGCACTGTTGCTAGCTGCCTAGTGCCCCTGTGAGTACCTCCTCTGAGGCTGCTTGGAGTGGAGAGAGAATAGACTGACAGATCCCTCCCATATTAAAGACATTGCTTCTTCAAGGGCTAAATATTGCCTCTGTTCTCTTCTTCAAATCATAGTAAGGACTGAACTAATACACGCTGCTGGCAGTAAAGAAAAGGCATTTTCTTCAAGGGCTGACACCTAACAGACATGTTGATAGACTTTCAAGACTAAAGACCTTACAGAATGAGGCTCAATCCTCAGAAGAATAGAAGATCAAACAGTAGTAAGGATTTGGGCAGTTTTTTTTTTCAGAGTGGATAGCCTTTTTTGATCAGTATTTAATGTTAAACATTAAAATATATTAAAAAGTAAAGTGCATAAATTAACGATGGACAAAATCTGGACAATCTAGACAAAAATACTAAAAAGAAAATTAAAAAAAAAAACAGACTTATATGCACAGAACAGCATGAGCAAATTGTGTTTCCAACATCTATTCTGACCACTGCATGAGGTTAGAACACAATGGAAAAACAACCAAAGCAAAAAATGACAGCAAAACTAGGAAGTATTATATACTGCGAAAAAATTAAAAACACATAAAATTACAGCTAAGTCTCTGTTCCAGTCCCTCCCATATGAACTAATGCAGTAGTAGAAATCAGTAGTATACTGTTAATCTGAGTATCTAACACATATACTAATGGAAATTCTGTATATCTGAAGAATCGCTGAAAAACACTATTAAAGCATTTCACAAGAATTTAACACTCCCCATCCCATCAGTCTGAGATGGTTTTGCCACCTTGCAAGTCTTCTGGTCTTTCTCATCTTTTCTAAAACTTCTCTGCATGGCTCTGTGTTCAGGCCTTGCCTTCCTCGGTCTTTACCCAATGCCGCAATGCGCCACGCCAGCCTCATTCCAACCAGGCCAGGGGCAATAAACGTGCAAAGCCTGAGTCCCTTCTCACCTTCTCTACTCTCAGGTCATTTCTAAGGCTTAAAAGATAGAGCAGTTTATCTTGAACTCAACAAAATGCACATTCCTAAAACAAATGAGTTTCATATGCTTCACCTAAAATAAGGGAATGAGAACTTTTTAAGGGAAAAAATACCACTTTTGTTTTTCAGATAAAGCCATACACTTTTCTCTCACTTTGGCGTAACAAAACGAAGTACCACAACTTTGGCTGAAGTCTTAAAGCAGAAAAAAATAACAACATACCAAGTTGAGGCAGACTTCTGGCACAGAAAATTTAAACCCCTATTGTTTAAAGATAATGTTGTTAGGCTGAGAGTATAACAGAGTTTTAAATGGAACCTGGTGAGTAATCTGAGTACTAGGGCCTGTGTAAACTGGGCCTGCTTACCACTGAACAAGACTGTAGGTTATTATAAGCAAATTTGTTGCTCACTTCTTGTGCCAGGAAGAAATACAAGGGCCCTCTACAGTGAATGCATCTGGACTTTCAAATAAAAATAGAAGTCAGCAAAATTCTTGTGCTAAAACCATCAGTCATTGGTACTATACCGAAAAGAAGTTACAGCTTTATACCTCTTACCTTTACAGCTTTATACCTCTTACCTTTGTACAGATAAGAAAGACTTCCTTTTCCAGCACCATCTTTTCCATGTCCAAAGCATAAACAAGCATGCTTTAATCATCAATGTAGCTGTTACTTTATGAAACAACTAATGTAATGCACTTTACCTCTTAAAATAGATTTATTCTCCAGATTTCTTCCCCCCCAAGCTGGAGGCTCTTCAGACACTAACAGCTATTTTTATGCTTACTTTTCAGAGTATTCAGATAATATTCAATAACAGCAGTAAAATGCAGTACTTTGAAGTATTCTTTATCAGAGAGCATACTACAAATGTCAACTAAGAACTTGTCATTTTATTTTGAAAAGGTGGCTTTGCTTCCTGACACTTTATGATAATGCACATTTTGTTGAACTTTATTGTCTAAATATTCCTAGGCAGATTTCTATACAATAGTCTTTCCTCAGTAACCATATACATCCGTTTTTGTACTTCAGACTACTTTGATTTTTTTTCTAAATGGAAGCAAATAAACAGGTTGTACACTATTAGCAACATGATTTTCTCAACTTAGATGAGCACAGATACATATTGCTTTGAAAAATTTCAACTTTCTAAATTAGAAAACCTAATACTTCAGAATAGTACCTCTTGAATTAAAAAAAAGAGGGATAAAGTCTTTCAATGTCATCCAGAGACTATAATACTATTTCAGTTACATCAGTCACTGGGAACTCATTTCCTTACCATTGTAAGAAATTTTCAAAGATGCCACTGAATATTTATATTTATAGGAGTGAAAAGTATTTACAGACTGTATTTACGCTAATCCCTGTTCATTTTCTAACTTTTATAGCTGTCATTTTGCACTAGTAGAAACACAGACTCTGAATATTACCTTACTAAACCAGCCATTTGCCCAATTTATCTCAGCATATCACCAAAACAACAGGGGGAGAAAGAAAATCTTTCTTATGAACACATATATACATCACTATATGCATCACAAATTTATCTAATAATATTTTATACATAATATTTTCAACATCTTAAATCTGTCTTTCACTGTAGCCAACCACAAAACACTAATGTTCAAAAATGAGGACCTTTTTCTTTATACACTTGGACAACAAATTTATTTTATATTTTATTGTTTTAAGATATATATTTACATAAAGATACGGGTGGATAATCACCTGTCCTTTATTCTCCAGGGGCTTAAGTAAGCATAGTTGAAAATCTTATATATCTTATATCTTATATATTTCCTTCATTTTAGGGGGGCTTAAGTAGGCATAGTTGAAAATCTTATATATTTCCTTCAGTGTCAAGAGGAGACATTTGATCATCTTTGATTCAAGATTTCTTATTTATGGAGTATGCATAATATTAAACTGCATTTTATTGACAAAGCCTAACAGTAAATTACACCCACGTTTACTTTTGAACATTCTGATTCAAAATTTGTTTCAGAGGAGCTGAGAAGACCTGCAAAGTCAAAGGCACAGACACAGTCCAGTAATCATGTATTTTGTGCTCAATTCTTAGCTAGACTACAAAATACCTTAGCTCCAATGCACTAGCCAAAATGAAAAGGAGTGTATCCTACAGACCTGAACATCAGTTTCTTTTGTATTTATTTCTGTCTCCAAAACAGGTTAGGTCCTGATTTTCTTAAAATCTAAAGGGCACAGAAATAAAAATACTGCTTCACTTTCCTAAGGGTTATGATTAAAATGTGGATTCAAAAGGTATATGCTATCAAATGGTTCTACATCAAAAGCTCCAACAATTTATAAAGTGATTTACACAAGAAAACAAAAGTTTCATTATATACGGGGAATTTTTACCTTCCATTGTTATGAAGCTCTGCCACAATAATTCATGAATGTAAAAAATAAATATATATATATATTTAATCACTGTATCCTTTAAAGCTATCACAGCAGTGGTGCCTCTCAGACAGAATAGTGAGTTCCAGACTCTGGCAGTGTTCACTGCAATCTAGGGCAGCCCACGCATTTCCTCCTTACCTCCTCTGTAAAATGGAGATAACATTGGTGGTGACAGTCACTAATGAAGCCATTCTATACAAAAGCTAAATAGTGTTTTTATAATTATCCCCAGAATTATTCTAGAATTGACTATATAACTATTAATTTCTTATTTTCAGGGGTCATAGCTATATAATTAATGAACTTTAATGATTAATTAAAAAGCAAGAGTATGTCCAGACTGCCTGTAAAACCACATATGTAATTACTAGCAGATTTGTTTTTCCTCCTTGTTCATTCATTAGATGAAACATGTTTTAGATCCTTGAAAACCGGAGATGGGAAGCTCTGTGCTTTGCTCGAGTGAGAGGCACAGCAAGGGGAGGCTGGGCCAAGGGGGCTGTGGGTTGTTCTACCCGGGCAGACTTGGCCTTTGACGGCCAGTAACCTGCAGAGACTGATGCCAAGCGCAACAGCCGCTCGGCCTCCTAACCTCGATCTTTCTTCAGAAATCCTTGAAAGAGCTTCCAGAGCCGAGCTGCGTGGCACTGCAGATCGCCATGCAGCACGCGCGTGCCAGTTCCCGCACTGGCAGATTTCTTCCTTGAGCCATCTGTAGAGCTGGAGTGGAGAACAGAAACACGGGTAGGACCAGAGCCTGGCCCACGACAGAGCTCAACATGACTTTAATCTCCTAAATTATACTAGTAGATGAGATTCTCCCGAAGCCTCATCAAAAAAAGCCATCAGAATGCCTATCAAATAAAAATTCCAATATAATCCCCCTCACTGATTTTTTTAAGGCATGAATTTTTAAGTCACGGTACTGATAATTTTCTCTAGACGACAGGAGTTAATGTCATACTTTGTTACCTGCATATATATACCTACAGTATAGTGCTTCAGATAAACTGTTCATTAATATACAAATTATTTCTTAGCTTCAGTGGCTAATATAGTCAGCATTATTATTATATTTGCTGGCACACTGGATACTAGCATAAATGAAATTACCATTTTAAATATATATAAATGAATCAACCCTCAAATTTTCCTTCTAGGATGAGGGATCTCATCTTACCATATGAGATATTCCCATAATACAAGATTTATGCATGTTTTGTTCCCCCAGATTTGAATTTACTACAATTATGCTTTTCTGATGGACTGTGGTTTGTTTTGGCAGCCTCCCTTAAGTTGATTGACTCTCACTTTCCATGACTTGTGATCTTTGCATTTCCTGAAGTGTCAGTAAGGCAGGCATATAGAGCATAATAGAGCAGAATCAGCATAATAGAGCAGAAGGTTTCTAGAGAGATTTTGGGGGTAAGGGTATAAGGCTATTTGATTTAAAAACTCTGTACTGGAAAGAATGAATATAAGTTATTTAAAAAATGGCATATTATCATTATTTATTTTACTAATGTCTAGATTCACTGCAAATCATGTTAAATGCTTTTGAAAAAACATAAGGATTTCATAGCTTATGTATGAAATGACAACAAATAACTCAGCTGAGATAATAACATTTCATATATGGTTAACATGCTGGGGGCTCCTTATCCCACTTTCTATATTTGAACCATATTTCTTTTCTTTTCTTTTTTAATATGAACCCTTTTTCAGAAATTTTAACAGAAAAACTGTTGGAATTTATAGTAAGTGCTATTATTAGTGGAAGATAAATCAATATATCATTACAGTCATCAGTCTAGCACAGAAAAATGCATGGGAAAAGACATAAATGGTAAAGTTCAAAATGAGTGAAAATTCTTCTCATACGTATATCTCCAAATTCTATAAAGGAACACCATGTATATCTCAAACATGGCGAACAATTTCAAGCTGTTAGCTTCTTTCCTGTGAGAAAAATTCCTCTAAATCTAATTTCATACTGTTTGGAAGGATGTTTTCCCAAGAGAGACTATTACTCTAATCATGAAACAAGACGATTTAGGACCTTTACATCAAATGATCTGAAAGGAGCCAAAAATCTGTCCATCTTGCCAGCCAAGAGAAAGAATGGAAAGAGAAGACTCTCTGACATCTCCCTGCTTCCCTTTACCCTGTAAGCAATTACTTGTAGGTGGATGGGCACAGGGTCAGGCAGTTGTTGCATCAGGTAGTTCCGGGATGCCTAACTATGGCTGCCCCACTCACGTATCATGGGAACCTAAAACTGATATTCAATTAATAACATAAAAGCAAACGAACAAGCAAAAGCAGTTAACTCTCCCACAGGCTTTTCCTAGATAAGCCATCACTTACAAACCTAGACTATTACAGTGTCATGGATAAAGGAGAAAGACCTACTATGTTCTATGAATTAGCCTAGAGGTTCTCATTTTCATAGACCTTGTGCCATATCTTAGTGAGGAAATTGTCTCATTTCCCAACCACGATTGTATAAACACCCCTTAGCAACTACAGACACAGCTCTTATGGATAAAGACTATCAAAATCAAAAAGTGAAATACTTCTCTGTTTTTCTTTTAATAAAATTAAGTAGCTAGAAAGGAAGAGAACACCCAGCACTGGAGAAGCATTGATCTTTCTCTGGACCACCGGAGTGTTCCACAAACCAATCTGGGAACATCTGATCTAGTCCATTCTCCTGACAATCAATGATTTGTTCCTCATAAAAATAATTTCTATGCTTAGCTCTTTTCCAGGGGAGATTTTAATTAATCATGATGAAAGTCCAGATCAACTTGCTTTAGATTTTAATGTCTGGAAACAGTGCCAGTGTTTGCCAAATTTTGCCCTCATAGTAAGACCTACCTCTGAAATTCATTTCCCTGGAGGCACTTTTTCAGTAGTGTGAACAGAATGAAGTTTATGCAAGATATTATGGAGTTTATGCAACAAAAATAAAGCTAAAACTATGGTGGCCTTACAGAAAAACAAAAGATGCCTGGTTACTAGGCATCTTTGTTCTCATTTTGTTCTCATTTCATTCAGGAAATAAAGGGATAATAGCAGTTAAAGTATCACGTTTATGAATTCCACAGAAGGGTCTTGAGTCCAGTATTTTTTCTTCCTGATGTTGATTTGAAATAGGGTAAGCTGTGTTCACATAACTTTAAAAAGATTTGAGATAACAGATGAAAAATATAGCTAAACTAAGCTCTCTTACCTTATATAGGTATTTTTAAAATGCACTCTGCCGAGGAACAAATACAACTGAAGAGCAGAAGCAACACAAAAAACTCAGATAAAATGCTTGCTCTTGCTGAATAGGCAAGGAAAGAAAATGATCCCTCTTCTCTTTTTCTGATGAGCCCTCTAATATTTTCCTCTCCAGTGTTTCTCAGTCTTTAAGTACTTTTAATACTTTGGTGAAGCCATTATCTTCAACCAATGACATTAAGAAAGTAAACAAACAAAATCACTACCAGTTTAAAACTGTTCTTACAGACCTAAACCAACTTTGTTCCACAGAGAGGAGTATATATGGATTATTTATCACTACCTGACATTGTCCTCAAAGAACAGGACATCTGTGCTACACGCAACCATGGTCTATGTAAGTAGAGCAGCCTTTATTCCAGTAAGACAAACTTTACAAATACACTAAAAAAAAATCCCCAGCTGTTTGTAGCTATGAATTTATATACATATATACATACATACACACACACACATATATGTATAAAATCAGTGTATTAACTTCCCTTACTCAAGCTCTTTAAGTTGCATTAACTCTGTGCTCTATGGTTATCCAGCATTAGGCTCACGTTCAAGACTGAAAACTCTTGGTAGAAGATACCATTTTAGGCGGATGGGTTTGGTGAGAAATGGGGGCACGTGTAACATATATAAAAAAGGTTGTTTTTCTCTGTTCTGATTATACTTTCCATTTCTTAATCCATTCTCAGGAAGATCTAGAGCACTAAGTTTCATAAAGGAACGACATTTCCATTTACCACCAACTTACAGTGGGCTATGGAGTTTCATGCCTTCCTTATGGAGACTTATTGCATCTTACTGAGAAAAATCTTTTTGAAAAAGGAAGCAAAGATTTATATGAAAGAATAGGAAACTTCAAAACACAAGCCAAAGCCACTCCCCTCAACATCAAGAAGTCTACCAATATTAGAGAAAGTAGCCTAGCAAAGAGTTTGAAAAGCAAGAATATTTTTACATGATAGTTGAGACAGGAGATATTCTATGATGATGTGACAATTGCCACAGGTACATAAGACAGATTAATGCATTTATGTTTTTCCTTAAAAGATGTCTGATATGCTCAATGCATCATCTTCACATGCCCCCTTATTCCATCACTACGGCTGAACCATAGAAGTAAAATAAAGCACACACACATGGAGAAATTAAACGCTGAAAAACTATACTGCACTAATATCTCTTAAAATTGTAGACATTAAGCTCCTATAAGTAAGGAAACTTTAAATCTATGACTCTGAATAGATGCATGTTTTCAGCATGAATCCTGTTCACACATGCTACAATACTGTCTTTGCTAAGAAAATTATAGACAATTTTTCCAGAGAATGCTTGCTTCAGACAGCAGACAGATGGTAGATGCAAAAAGAGGAGAGAATTAAGTTTCATGAATAATTTCAAAACTCAGAAGTGGACATCTATGTTTTTTTTAAATCATCCTCATAATATCAGTAGAGGAGACTTAAATATTTTGTTGAGGCAATAGTCCTTTCAGATGTTTCTTCCATGTATACTGGAATTGATTTTTTCCCTTCCTCACAGTAGCAGTGATTAGAATTCAAATATGCATGATCAGACACACATTTTTAAGGACCACCTTAATTGTAATAAGAATGAGAACTTACTGTCTTGCTGATGTAATTTGTGCTGATATTCATACACTGGAGTCCTTCACTATTGCAGCAACCTCCACATCTGTAGATGGATACACATGGGGGTTTAAAGAAGGTGTTTGTAGTTGCTCCAAACTCTTTTCCCACATCCACGCAAACTTCACGTGGCATGCACTGAGTTTTTCTCCATTCAGTATCAATACCTGCCAAGTTATATGGAGGTTCACGTGTTACAAAGCAGCTGTTTAAAAATAATACTCCTGCAGTCAATTAGTAGAGTTTTTCTTTTTAAGTTTAGAACTAGAATATGCATCCATAGGGTCATACCCTTTATTATATTATTATTTATATCTTAGATTAACTTCTAGCTAATTTCTCTTCACAGGGATATGTCATGTTGTCATAGAGCAGAGGAAAAGTCATAGCTGAGCTAACATGTAACTAAATAAGGTTCAGCAGATCTTACGGCATCCACAGCTGAAGCTGCACACTTTCTTTCTTTCTCATTTGGGCTAAATCTTACCTTAAGCAAAGTCTACAGAACTACCACACATGTCTGCAAATGAATGTTAATGGTCCTATTCAGCTTTCACACTTTTAAAGCAGCAATATATAATGGAAGAAAACATTATCAGCCTTAACTTAAATTGCAAAAAAGAACAAAACTGGTTCTGAATTCAAATGTCAGTGCCCTCTTGCCTTCTGCAAAATCTTTATAGCCTCTTACAAAGCAGAAGAATGGTTTAACACTTTATTTGTCTACTGCCTAAGTAGTATATCCCTTTCTTAGAATGAAATTACAAAAAAAAAAAAAAAAAAAAAGCTATGCGGAACAACTTCATTAAGGAGGTTTCATAGTCAAGAATTTTACCTTATATCTAAACAAACTTTTGACAATGCTTAGCTATTAAAATTTTTGACACAACTGACAAGTCTTTGGATTTTAATTTACCGCATGTTAGAACATACTTTACTTACTTTTCAGGATCTCTGCATTATAGTGTGCTGCAGCAAATTTCAGTGAATCATCCGATCTTGTGTCAAACCTGGAGTTTTCCCTGTTGTGCTGCCAACCTCCTTTCCTCAGTTGACATTTGAACATTTTCCAGTATTCTGGGTAAAGTACTGTCATGAGTTCATCCACGCTGGACACAGACCGCAACTGCTCTTCCAGGTCTTTGCTTGCATGAGCCTGTTAAAAGTTACATCCAAGATTAATTACTCTTTCTCTTACAGAAGATTTGTTGGAAACTATCTTAAAAAACAAGTCATATACTGTAAAATAAAATCTTACGCAAAGGGTAACTCCTTATTACATGTCATTACAAAGACTGTTATTTTTTCAGTTGGTGATGACATAATTCTACACTGAGAAATACTGAAATGCTTCGATTCTTTATCAAGTATGTAGTGCAAAACATGATGTGTGTGAGAAAGAAGCTGTAGAAGTAAATCTATGCAAGTACAGTTTGCAGATTAAGAAAATTAGTTTTTTTTTTCTTTTGAATACAAAAGGTTTTAGAATAAGTTTTTGAAAGTTTCAACCCCAAGTATTTAAACATATAGCCTCATATACACTTAAACTGACAACATGGTTTTTGCCCATTTTCCCCTAAGTTGAGAAAATAAAACCACAGAGAAATCCAAATGATAAAAGCAAGATTAGAAAAAAATTGCAATGTTGTACCTTTTTAGAGAAAATATTAATGAGCAAGTTCTCATCACAGAGCACTCAGCCTTAAATTAGTAGGAGTTTGGGGACTTGGCTATCTTTCAGAAATCTGGGCTGCACACTCCAACAGGAGTTTGAATTGAAACTCTTGAGATCTATAAGCATTAGACTTGTTAACGATTTTTTTTAAGAGTAGCCTCAAATTTTGTAATCATATTTTCTTATTTGTTGACTTCTGCACAAAACTTGTATTTGCGTTTTTCTGTAACTCAGATTTACATTCTGATTTCTCTTTGACTCCCGGTTCCTGGAAACTTCATCTATACCCCCAATTGAAAAAGCACGTATTCCAAAGGAATCCACGCTCACCCTCTCATCCATAAATTGCTAACTTCTCAAAGGCCAGTAAAAAGGGCAGTAAGTAGATAAAATATATATAAAGAACCTTTAGTCAGCTTCTCAGCCTCCATAGCCCTTAGGTGGCAGTATGAGACACCCTATATAAAAGCATACTTTGCAAGAACTGTCTTAACAGCTGGCTGTAAATTGTGTACATTACTGCAAAACTGTCACTCTGGTCCAGGAAAGAGGCGGCTTTAACAATGTAAAAAAAAAAAATGCCTAAGCCAGGAAATATTAAGTTACAGAAATTAAAATTCAAGACTTTTAATCAAACTATCATGAGGAAAAGAAATTTTCTCAATCACTGACAAGCACGAAAATAGCTTTCTTCAAGAGAGCACTGGCTGACTAAAATGAGTGCTGAGCTAGCTCGTCTGCATCAGAACTGCTCCTTATCTCACAGACGCTGAAACAGGACGAGCGAAGCACTCATGTTCTCCTCAGGTATCAAATCCATGAGAAATGAATACTGTGAGTCTGCCTCACCCAAGAGATTGCTGAAACCACAGAAGCCAAAGCTAATGCAGACTTCAAAGCCATTTTATTGCCAAAGTGCTAAGGATTCAAATAAATTTTTTAACTAAAAAAGCCTTTTTAACCACAACAGTGAATGACAGCTTACTTTGTCCTGGGAGTTGTTAACATTCAAGCTATGAACCTCAAGCACCTCAGAGGCCTCACGAGGAGGGCTCGTCCCTGACCCAAGCCAGCCGGGCAGGTAGTACCTTGGACCTTGTCTTTGGATTAGCTACCACCACAGAGCAGTCCCTCACTTTCCAACACTGCTGCTCGGTGTGCAGGACCCCACACAGGCCCTCAGTGGGTCACAGACAACACCTGAGGTGCACAATCAACTAACTCAGTCACCCGAGGTGGAAACTGTTTAGTAACTGCATATGCCATGGCTTGCCGTGGGAAGAGAGAGCGAGCTGGCACACACCAACCTTTGAGGAATTCCCAACAACCTGTGCAGGCAAGAAGTTGCCCACCATAGGCAAGACGTTGGCTCTTGGTGATTCAGATGCTCAAGGCACGGGCCTAAGTCATTAGAAAATTAAGTACTGAAACTCAAGATTACTTAGTCTATAAAAAGCCAGTGTAGGGTGCAGAAGGGAGGTTACATTTGTTAGAAGAAAAATGCATTAATGAAATACTCTTTAGGCAGGAAATTCAGTTAACACCTCTCCCAACTGGAAAGCAAATTCAATATGCTCATATAAAATATTTCTAAAGAAAGCTTAAAACATGAAGAAATTAGTGGTAGCTAAGTTAACTGAGTACTGTTTGCAAACACATTTCTTCATAGATTTTCCAGGGGCTGTGTTACACAAATGGTAGAGAAGACTGCCTGCAAGCTGAAGTGCTCATTTAACAGCACTCCACAACCAGGCGTGAACATACCTTTCAGACAACACCACAGGAAAACTGGTGCAGCAGATGCACAAACTTGCCTTTTAAAAATGAAACATCCTTATTCCATCAAAATTATCCCCTGCTTAGCTTAACAAAGCAATTTTCTTGTAAAAATAGCTTCTAATCAAGTTTATGACTACGCTGTAGAAAATCAACTCAATCACTAGAGGGCTTTCATTCTCTCACCTCTTCAGACTTTGAAAAAAAAAAAAAAAAAAAAGGAAGACGAATAGTAAATAGAGTATGCTGTCTCCCAAATAAGGAGAAAACAGTAGGAATTACAAAGAATTACATTGGCTTTTGGTATATGCTTCCAGTATTACCTTGACACACATATCTCTTTCCAATACAGTCACAGAAAGCGAGCCTAAGGCATTTTTTTTATTTTTGAAGTGCTACAAATTATTCTCATCTGTGTTGAACTGTTTAAATAAACATAGCAGCAATTTGTCTTTTGTATGACAATCAAACATCATTGCTGACATGAATACTGAACTCAATCTTAAATTATGGTTGATTAGAAGCATATCCTGCATATACTAAGCATATCAGATCATTAAAGGATTATTTAACGCAAGAGTCTTACTTTTTAAAGAAGTGAATAAAACTACTTCTTAAAGAAGTATAATAGCTTTGGCCTGGCAATATAAATTTTCTACTTTGGCCAAATTTTGATTAATTTCACACAAATATGCTGACTCTATCCCTACTTTCTATTCCAAGTTCTTTGCTCTTTTAAAAAATTGTGTATAGATTTTTAATGTAGAACACACACAAAAATTACTGTTATTAAACAACAAAATATTGTTATTAAACATCAGAATGGAACAGACTTTAAACTTCAGAAGTTATGCTAAGGCATGAAAAATATAAAACGAAAAAACATATACTGCAAATCAGAAGAGCTTCATTTTCAATCATCTTATGTGAGATCAAATTAGTGAAGTTTGGAAAGCAATATGGTTTGGATATGCAATTACTCACACTGTGCTGGTTATTCCCAAATGTAATCTTAAGATTAAAATAAAACAAATTAATATTACACCTAACATTTGTTCTATTGCCAGAAAGTAACATAACATTAACAAGTGTTTTGATAAGGACAATTATAAAACTTTTAGGCTCCAAATATACTTTATTGTAAATGTAAACATTCCACTGCTTTTCAGATGAATCAGTTGCAGTGAACTCCACACAAAATCCTGGACCAATTACTCGACGATTTTCCTGGAAAAACATTCTACGATCTACTCTCTACCTTTAGAGGAAAGCAGAAAATTAGTGCTTCAGAGGAAGAACTTTTCTCCATCATACAAATTATATTTTCTTTCACTATAAATTATTTAGTTCAGGAATATCTTATTCTACCACAATGCGTTTTCCATCTTGTGGGATTCCACTACATGGTTATGTCCAGTTTTGCATAAAATTACTGTTTAGAAAAAGAGGGGCAGGAAATCAAGTAGATTCCTTAACTATTTGCAATACTAAATCTATAATAAATTTTCCACGTGTCCCCAGTTTCTGCCTCTATTAATAGCAAAGGTCAGAACACTTAATATTTGGCAGATTACATGGCATGTAATTGATGGCACGATGTGCCATGGTACTTCATGTATCTGCTCTGATTATAGTTGTCAGTTCATTTCATTTTCAAGTATTTTGTTAACAATTCTTAATAGGAAAATTCTGCCTATAAAACCTTTCACTTTAATATGCTTGTGTATTTATTCATTTATTGACCAACTGAAATACATTAAAAAACAAGTAGTTAAATTAGAATGTTGAAACCAACTGCAAGCAAATGGAAATATTGCAAAAGAAAAGTATGTATAAACACTTCACTTGCATAATATTTTACTCTAATTTTCATGTAAGTCAGCACTATTTTTGGAAGTTGATAGCAATAAAAAAAAATTAAAGTACCTTAGCCATACCCAAGACTTAAAAATAATTTTTTGAACATCACCTATAGTTGTACTAGAATAGGTCAAATTTGACTTTGCATGCACTGGTTTGGCTTTAGTGAAATTGAACAGGCTCTCCAAGATTGCAAACTTGTAAAGTTGCCATTGCATACAATAAGAAAACAATGCCTTACAGAAGTAAAATGGTAACATGAGCTATTTCAACTAATATTTATGTTATTTGGAATAAGTTAGTAAGACTATTTCAGTTACCTGAACTAAACCAAAACAGCATGAAAACAGAGATTAGAATCAGTTGGTGTTCCAAAGAGCATACAAAACACATCAAACGCATTATAAAAATAAAGTTGCAAAATAAATAAATATGATATGAAATACAATATTTTGTAAGTGACTGCTATTCCTGCTGGCATTTTAAAATCAAGAATAATGCCAGGCAAGGTAGAAAGTAGAAGGAAAAAAAAAAAAGAGACATTGACTATGAGGAGAAACTTTACATTATGATGTTTCACTACTAAATAATAAGGCATATTTTACTTTGGTTCAGAACATTCTTGGGGGAGATATCTAAAATGCACGAAAACCACCCTGGAATCTTATTACTGATACCGTATTTATCAGTACTTAAGTTGAGCTAGGTAGCAACCTATTTCCACTATATATTCAATTGGGATATCTAATTTTCGTATGAGTCAGCATTTTTAAGCATGTGTTTTACTTGGGTATCCTTGGAAAATGCTGAAATAACTTCAGATTATAAATTTGCAGAGGAACTTATATTTAGTTCTTAAATCCATTAATAATCTGCTGCTGGGATCTGACACACACTTCTTGGCTGGTGCTTACTCCCCAAGTGCCTGCATTCCTGAGTGGTTCCCAGCCTTCCCCAACAAAATGCCAGTGGTTTCATATTTTCAGGGGAAATTACTTATTAAAATACCCTTTTTGATGCCAGTCCAATTTCTCTGGGAATATATCATTCCTCCCACTGTAGAGAAACTCTCTGCTGTGCTTGCTGGTTTCTTTGGAAGTCTGTCTTAGGTGGCTACTTCTCCAGGTCTTTATGTGCCTGGGCAACGAAGACACTGTTGTAGATAGCACAGTATCTAGTACAGCCAGAAACTGAGAAATTTGGACAAAGGTCTAAACCCTTATTCTGCACATGTACACATGGGTGTAGAAATGGGAACAGAAAGGACGTCAACCTGATAAACACCATCCTGACTGCAACAGAAAGTAAAAGAGGTTGGTAGCATCTTCGCCAGATCCTGAATATTTATGATCTTCTCTTGAAGCAATTTCATGACTGGATTGCAATAACAGAAACATTTTTGTTCTCATGCATTTCAGCAGCCTGAAATATGCTCTGTTTCCCAGCTATAGTCTTCCAACTTTAGTCAAGTAAATCCTGGCAGAGTTTTGCTAGGAATACAGCAAGTTGTAATTAAAAAATAAATTATGAAAATTAAGCCCATTATCAATGGGCTCAATTCACTATTCAGGAGTTTGCTCTAGATGAGCCACAGATTAAAGGTCAAAGGCTACTGCTGCGCAGCAATCATGGAAATTTGTGGGATAACCAGTCCTTGTTAAGCAAGGCTGGTCTGGGTTCCTTAATTGATTGACTGATTAGTACCAAAGCTTCTAACTAGCATTATAAACAGAAGATTTTTTCTGATGAAAGGTTTGTAGCTGACTAAATCCTGGAGACACTAGTCAGGATGTTCTCTATGACATGAGATTTCCGTATTCTCTTCTTGGTCATCCTGGAGGTGCAGTGATCACAGAGTTTATGTCTGCGTCACTGGGACAAGCTGTATGTCCTGAAGACGGGGAAAGCACTGTGACAACTGCTGTGTTATGTGGGCAGCCAACATGCAGGGGTATACTTAGAAGGAAAAAGCTACAGAATAAGAATTCCTGCTCCCTCTTCAATATGTTCACTACAGCCTGTGAGTTTCCAGTACCAACACTGCATGTCTTGTTACAAGGCATCTATGTTGACATCACATTGCACTTCTGGAGTTCTGCAAAATTGGTAAAACAAGTGCTAAAAGTAAAATGTTGATTGTTGAGTCCAAATAACTAACTTTTAACTAGCATTAAGGAGGAAAATGAATCATACTAATCTGAAGAAAACTTGAATAGTTAAAACCTGAACTTTGATTTAAAAGTCTGTTTTTAAGATCTTATTCCTTTCAACAGAGTGTACATTAGTTATAAGCTTTTTTTAACTGATTTGAATCTGGAAAATTTTTAAAATACTCTGCAACCTTTTCTTTTATTTGGAACAGTCAGGCATATCTCATCAAAATCAGTACATAAGAATAAACTACTATGCCCTTATAATGAGATTGTTTATTTTCAGTCTTTACTAAACTTTCCTTGATATTATCATTACTTTTACTAGTAAATGCCATTAGCTCTGTCAGTAAGAGCAAACAAATATGGAGACAGTTTTTGAAGAAAACCATTAAAATGGTAAATCTGCAGTTGTCTGTCATCACTTCAGCATATGTAACACGGGCAGTAAAGATTTTAATAGTTTCTCAATATCAAGTGGAGATTTACTGAATTGAAAGGTGACAGCTAATTCCTTCATTTCAGTTTGAATGCCAGCCCATTCTGGGGTACTGCTCAAGCATAGGTCACCTGCTATGTGAAGATATCCTTTTAGTGACAGATAGTGTCCTGGCCACATTTCAAATGACAGGCTTCAAATGTTTTCTATCCTAGGAGTCAATACTGAATTAAAGAAAAAAAAAAAAAAAAGTTTCTGTAACAGTAGGGGTAAGAAATAGTTTATTTTTAAGAAAGTTTTTGAGTTATGTTGAACTCATATGGGTACATCACAAGAAACAGTGTCACTATTTTAAAAGTAGTCTTAAATCCAACTTGTTTATTCTCAAATTTTTAACAAGGCGGCTATTTGTAAGGAAGAAGTATTAAAGGAACACATCACCTCTTACCACTCTTGTGTAATTTCATTCATTGCTAAGTAACTTTCCTTTTCACCAAGTGTTTAAATCACTATTTAAAGCTCTCAACAAATATAATTAATCCATGATCTAAATATTTAGCAACAGGTCACAGAATTTTCTTGAATTAATTATATTTTGGAAACAGTTCTTAAAAATAAACAATTTCACAGACCATCAAACAAGATCAATTACATTTCAAAGAAAAAGTTGAACTTTATTCCTAAACAAATGTCTCAATTTAATAGGACATGATTTCTGTACTGTTAAACAAGCCTTGCACAGTTTACAGATCTGGACAAAAATATTAATTAGAAGACCACCTACCTTGTCACATAGCCTATTCCAACACATATTCCAACTCTAAATGTAATACACTGCTTAAAGCTCAACAAAAGCTAGAGAAAAACAAGTCAGTTATCAAACAGCAATTCCAGTTGCAAAATAGCTGTTTTAAATTATTCTAGGCATTTTTCCTACAAATGAAAAACAGTAACAGTCCCTTAGAGACTTGTGAGAATTTAATGAAATGCACAGGTTTCTAAGTATATTCCATCAAAAATAATATCTAATTTAGCTATTTTAAGATTTCATTAATAAGATGCCAGGAAAAAAAAAAAAAGCTTATTTTTGATGTCAAAGTCGGAGGTTGCTCAAAAATTTTTATATAAACTTCTTTGATAACACAGGCGTAATAAAGAACCCATCTGAATTTCATTAGTATGAGGTAGGCACAAACCGCAAAGGACTTGCTCTCCAGCGCCCATTTGTGCCATTCTGCTAATCTTGTTTGAAATTTGTTCCATCCTAAATTCTGCATGGAACATTCTTGGATCTCTTTTGTCTTTTTATCACTGACATCTGTTACAGAGAAATTATACAGGAACAAAAACACTACACTGAGCCTGTAATGTTTTTGCTTTGTGCTTTGATGCTGCGAGAAACAGACAACAGAGAAAAGCACTATCCAATCTTAATCCCAAAATTCCATATGGATTAGAAGAGTACAAAGAGAAGATTTATTTTCAAGCCTTTAAGTACAACACTACACTGAAAGCAGTTTAAAAACAAAAAATAACAAAACCCTTGAACACAAAAGCATATTGTTCTATTAAAAGCAAACTATTTAAACACAAATAAATACATCACTTTAACATTCAAGCAGTATGGAAGAGTCAGACACGGAAGAATAGCAATTTTTCTCTTCCTCTGGTGGAAAAGTCTGCACCAGTGGCACTTTGGAGGACTGCGACCAGCAGCACAGGTTCTCCTTGTCCCCAAGGAGGAAAGGGATGCGAGGGATCCCGCGGCTTCCCTGTTGCACTAACCTCCTTGCAAACTCCAGGATGGAAGATCAGCAGCTTTGTGGGGCTGCTACAACACTGCTGTATGAGGAAGGGAGGAGGGCGGGAGGAGGGCGGGAGGAGGAAAACAAAAAACCCAAAACCCAAGGGTCTTTGATGAGGAGAAAAAGCAGTAATGCCTCTGTATCAGTGAGAGAGAAAGCTCACGGTACTATGGGAATGCCTGATGGCATTCAGAGACTTGACAGGAAGGCATGAGAGAGAGAAAAAGGCAAAAGAATCTTTGAGAATGGCAAATGCAAGAACCAGACTGGGATTCGGTCACAATTCCCTTCTATGCAACCAAATTAGGACAAATGTATGTTGCCCATTATTTCTGCCTTTAATTGTTCTGAATAGTGCATTGTATTGTAATGTTACCCAAAAAAAGGTCAAGAACCATTAGCGGTATTAAATTGGATCAATCCTAATTATACTGACAGGAGACATTGGGTAATCCAGTGCTGAACACAGTGTTACCAAAAGACTTTTCAAAGAAGGCTTGACTGTGGGACACAGTTTTGCAAGGACACAGATTTGTAAGTATGCCCTGAGCTACCAGGTCCCACCAGTTGTAGGTGCATAATCCCTGGTAAAAGTTATATTGTATCTTAAAATTCTAACAGAGCCTTTAGTTGAAACTTCCCCTATAAAATACTACTAAGTTATCTAAATTCTTATCTAGGCCCATCAAAAAAGGGATTTGTAATTAGATTAAAAGGAGGCATACTGTTAAAAATGTGAACATAGATTCTAGTTATTCAAACATTGTTGAAAGATACAAGGTAAGCACATGCATAAATCTTACTATTATGCTGAAATATTGTTATCTGTTCTTAGAACTAAACCATTATTTTAAGCAAGCCTGGCCACAGATTTTTCAGAGAAAACTGTAAGTGAGCAAATCCAGTTATATTTGTGATGGGAATACAGGGAAAAGGTAAAGAGATTAAGGAATGTGAGTGGTGAGAACCCAGGATGGTGCAACCTAGCACCCAAGCTCAGGCATGGCACATCATGAGACTTCATTCTTCAGGGGAAAGGTACAAACTTGAGACTACAAAAGGACTAGAAAATGTAGATGGTCTCTAATCCTCATTTATATTCTAATATGAAAGTGAAATGCAATTAACTCAAGGTAAAAACCTCTGGACCTTTCTGAACAAAATACATGTTATTATTCAGTTTTCTCAAAAGTTTCCTTTTTTTTTTTTAATTTTTGTCAGGAATTTGAATTTCTTTAGCTCTGCCAAAAAATTCTTCATGAACAGCCGTTTCTGCATACCAAACTACTTCCAAAAGCCAATGTGCAGATATTATTTACAATAATTTGCATGTAAAACCATAAGAGATTTGTGTGTAACAGGATTTCTTTGATTTTTTTTCCTCCTGCAATTGATTGTGTGTAGCATGAAGTGCGTACAAATCTTTGCAGGACCTCAGCGCTGAAAATACATACTTTTCTGCTTATAACAAGAGTGTATTGTATTTTCTGACATTATAATTTACAGGACTAAACTATTCTGCTTCAGTGTATGTTTCTAGCATTTCTTTTACTGAAAACTGCAGTTCCTCAATGCTTTCAGACATACGATCTTGTCAAACTAAGGGGATTGAGACTTGTCCCTTTGGAATCACTGGCATTGTGAATGATACTTCTGGTATGCTGAATCAAATTTTGTTTTCAAAGAAAATATATAGTTTATTTTTAATTTTATTTGAACTTGGTTTTAATTGTATTTCAACTAAGATGGCAAGAACACGAATGAAACTTAAGAACAGTTTGTTCCATATTCAAGTGGCTTAAGGACAATTATAAGATAAGGCATTAAGGTGCCTTTCTCAAAGTTTATGGTAGATGCTGTTATTTATTTTTATTAATTTAACTCTCAAGTTATTTCTGACCTTCTGTCAGGCCTGTCTTCCATTTCTGAAAAGTCAGAAAAACATCAATCTGTATTGTTATTACGGACAAGAACTGAACAGCATCTATTAAATTCCCGTTTTGCCAGAGAACAAAGTCAACAAATAATGCAGAATTTGCTGTTCTGTAAGATTCAGATTTTAAAAGTGAGCCCTTTATTTGTATTCTACAATTACTTGCATTTGCCATTTGGATCAATTAGAAATTTAAACTAATGAATCTGCTGGCATAATTGCATGTTTTTGAGATTTAATTAAAACTGACTGCGCCTTTAAACAAATGTGCTGAGATGCTATGGGTACAGCTAATCACAGGCACAAAGGCCCAGTCAAGGTCAGGCTGCAAGTTTGTCTCTAATTGCCCAGTTATACATTCCTTCTTCACCCAAATCTTCTACTGACTTCAATGGGATTTTTGTTTAGTGAGGATTACTGGAGTTCCCCTCATAGCACATTTAAGTATTGCATCTATACATCAGTGTGTCTAGCATGTTTCAGTCCCTAAGGTCACAGCATCTGTAGTTTCATCAGCTCTCCGTGTTGTGTTGAGCTTTAAAATCTTTTTTCTTCCATCCAACTTTTCTTTCCCGCTACACTTTTCTTTTCCTGTTCAACATTACTGGGCCTTTCAAATCTGTTACCTATCGCTCAGTGTTTATCCCATTGTTGCTAATTTTTTTCATTTCAAAGAGACTAATTTGCTTTTAAAACTCATTGATATAACTATTACATTAGTCAGCTTACTAGAACCCAGAGACAGTGTTTTTCCTATCCTAAAACACTTTTCCTTAAATTCCTGGTTACAGTTCACTGCCTTATCAAGCAGCGCGGCAATCCCTCAACAATCCGACCCAGGCTCATAACAACTTTTGTTGACTTCTTTAAACATTTTTGTCTGACGCAGCATGCTCATGGGCTTAATTCTCAATTCCTTTTTCTCCCCCGCCCCCACCTCCTCCTTCCCCCCCAACCCCCACAAAAAGAAAAAAATTACATCAGGTCTCCTGCAGTTCTTCCTTCCTTAGTTTACTCCATAACATATGTTCATAAAACCTCTCTTTCCCATCATGAGGCAAACACTACACGCTAGACAAAGTGCAAGCCATTATTTTTACCAGGCCAGCTGGGCTACTCCAAGACATGGGTCTTCCTGCTGGCACTTCAGGCCTGTGCCATGCAAACTGAAGGCCTGAGGAAACCCAGATGTAGCTGACAGGCCAGTTCACGCAAGGGCCCAATTCCAACAGCGCGAGCCAAGCACCCCAAGTGCAGCTCCAACGTGATCCTAGCCCCATCAGAGTCCGCCCTCCCACCACCTTCCTGTGTGCCGTGATGCAGTCACCCACTATTATATAAACAGAAATTCCCACCAACCTATATCCATGATTTTCTGCTGGATGAAACAGAAAGGTGTTTAGAACAGAAATTATTACAGATCACAGACTCAGCCCTTGCTACTACACTGCTTTCATGCAAGATACCTAAAATAATCTAAAGTCGTCCAGGCAGAGCCACACACTGCACAGGTCTCACCTCTGGATGGAATTCCTTCGGCTCAGAGCCTCTAAACTCCCCAAGGTTTCTCATCCTTATCTCAACTCCCTACTGTTTATAATGAAATAATTTTTAATGATATCTTCTCTACTGCTATAGAAGAACACTTTCCATAAAAAAATATAATCTGATAGAAAAAAAAAATGGAATTCACAGTAGATTTAAGATAAACCTCCTTGGCTCTTTAATTTACCGTTTGATCTTTTAACAAGGAAGATGCACTCTGGAATTCCGAATTATAACATTTTTGAAGAGTAGAAAAAACACTATACTCAAATATCCATATTTTTATGGTAACACACATTCCCACAGGTATTTTTCATCCATGTAAATGAAATTCAGTAAAATTTTATTGACATTTGAGCAAGACTTTTGAGAAGTACATGAAAAAAAACTTTCCGATTACTATTGGAAACATTAATGACTGATATACCGAGTAAAGTATATCCATTTAATTAGAAACTCATCAGTCAGTTGCAATCAAAAGAACATCTATAATTAGTGCTCAAGATTCTACAGTTTCTTTGAAATTCCTGTGGGAACGATAAGATTATTATTTATTTGGATGCACTTTCAAGGTTACATTACGTTCCAACATAACGTGAAACCACTACTGCCATTCAATGCAGGTACTTGTATTTTTCACACTAGAAAAATGCATCGTAGTCAGGAGATTTTTTCAGTTATTTACTTCAAACAGAGATCTTAACTGATAAATAAGGGACTCAAGCTCAGTGCCAAGTTTAGGACACCACTTCAAGGCTCTGGTCAACACAGAGAGGTCTATATGTGGCACAGGCAAAAACAAATGTCAATTTTGGACTGCTGAGCTGCCTTGGTGCATTCAGCAGCAGTAGGTTCTACATTCAAGTGTCAGACGAAGTACAGACCAGTAAGTGCTTTTTGGCTTTGCACAAGCACTACTAAATTCTACTTTTATCTTCAGTATCACAGTATTACATCACAGTATTACATCTTACTTGATAATAAGGGAGGTCAGGTAAGAACTGGCAGATTGAGTCAGTTCAAAGGCTAGACAACCCTAATTTAAATTTATATTATCTTGCTGTCTGTCTATAAGCAACATAAGAGTACATGCAATGAAGGTATGAATCACTAAGTAAAGTAACTAACAGTAACAAATAGCTACACATTTTTAAACTTAATATAAAATTTTATCCTTTCTGTGAATTCTAATTCCCGTTTAGCTTACTCTGATCTTCTTTCAGTAAAGGTTGCAATAATCCATGCTAGTTGGTAGTCTACAGTCAGAACACAACAGAAAATGTTTTCCCTCTGAATTGTCCTGATAAATTAAATATATACTCAGCCTTTCCGAGATATGTAAAAAACATTTGTTCTTCAAGCATTCCTGTTCTCTGCTTCATACGCAGTGACCTTCCTGAGCTTAACTGCAACATCCCTTCAGACAATTTCTAACACCAAATACTTAAAACTCTTGTGAACAATCTTTAAGATCAAACTGTTTGTATTAGAACAAGTCTCTCAGAAGTGATTGCCTGTACAACAGTACTATTTATTCCTACCAATTCTGCTACAGACAGCCTCCAATGCTGTCAAACTCAGCATATTTCTGAGCTACATTTCCTATATAAGAGCCACCCCTCATGTTATTGTCCATATACATACTTGGTGCTCAAACAGTCACTGCAAGGAGTGGGACAGAGAACAATACTCCAGCTCCTACAGCTTCGCCTAATGGAAACACAAAACAACACATCCACTAAAAATGATCGACAGAGGCATGTCAGACAAGCATCATTGGCAAACAGAATTTATTACTACATTTCTCAAACTTGAGCCAATTAAATTTCTAAAGAAACTGCAAAGATCAATGTTCCTGATTCAGGATTTTATATCTGCTAACAATAGTATGATAGAGGTTACTCTTGTTATCAAATCATGAACTGGCAGATACAGTATATTACGTAGATGTCAATCTGTCATTATACCTATTATAATTCCCTCAGGTTTATACTTAAATCTGTTTTTCAGAAAGCATGAGCTTTCCTAAGTACAAACAGATGATGCCATAAAGCACACATTCAGACACAGTGACACATTATCCTGAACCATAGTTTTCTTACACTTTTTCTTTTAAAGGAACACTAAAAAGACAATATAGTATAGCCTAGTATAGTCAAATCTGCCAGTAATGTAAATAATAATAGAGTACAGCTTTTATGTAGTACCATATGTGCTCTTCCATATAAATGTATGTTCAAGATTCATTTCGAATGTATTAGTGAGTCAAAAACTGGTCAATTTTTTAATATGAAAAATTTGGAAGTGGGAAATAGTTAAATAACTTTAAAATACAATCCTCATTAAAAATGTTCCCCAAATATAGCTAAATAGATTAACATTGCCTACAGCCTAAGACCAATGCAGCTATTGTTTATTTTTATTCATGTACCTGCCTGCATTACAAAAATGAAGATTTCACAAACAAAAGGAACGTTTTCACTGAAAAATGCAATGTCACATCACTTTTGTCACTGATAAAGGTACAAAACAGGACAGCTTTCAAGAGAGGCTCCTTAGAGACTGTAATCTTAACTGCTTATAAAAAGAGTACGAGCCACTACCCATGACACCTTCTTTACATTTACACCTTTGTGTGACCTCAGTCACACAAACAGTTTTTAACGGCATGGTTACTCACCTATCCAGACCATGATATCTTAACTTGAATTCAGGAAGAATATGGGAGACAGCAACAAAAACCTTGGTAAAGTCAAGCCAGACAGCACTGTTCTGCCCTCATTCTCACATCTAGTAATTTCATCAGAGTGAAATCACATCAGCCAAGCATGATTTACCCTTTGCATATCCATGCCAGCTGTTTGTTCCTAATCTCTTTCTTTTCATGTGCCCAGAAGTGGCTTCCAAGCGGACTTGCTCCATGTTCTTTTTGAGGACTGACCACGATGCAGTTCTCCAGATTGTCCTTTCCATTGCTCCTGAATGGGATGGCAATATTTGCCATCCCCCCGTCATTATGCCCTCATGCAAATTTCATTCAAGCAATGACAAGCCGCAGTCTTTCTATGATGCAGTCCTACAGATCCCAGGCTCTTGTATGGGTCAAGATGTCTAAAGAGTTTCCAGTTCCTCTCTTCCTTAAACTTTGGCTCTAACTGGAAGCCTGGTGTCAGTGAGGGTGCAGGCAGAGAAAGCATCAGGTATCTCAGCCTTATTTGCATCCACTGTCACTAAATCACCCTTCCCGTCCAACAGAAAGTCTCTCCCCGCCCAGTCTCCCTTTTTGTTTTTCTTTTTTTCTTTTCACTGCTCATGGATTAGCAGAAGTTGTTCTGCCTGCCCTAGACATACTTGCTACTTTCAACTCCAGTCGAGCTTTGGTTTTCTTAAGACCAATGCAATGCCTGGGCAATAATTCTCTATTTCTTTTTTTGTAGCCTATTCTCAGCTCCTCTGCTAATATGAAGTGTTTCTTTTCCCCTCCACTAGAGCTCTATCAAGAGTTCCCTGTTTAGATGAGCTGGTCTCCTGGTACATCTACCCAGTTACCTGTGTATTGGGAGGAACCATAATCATGCTTGGACCATGCTGTCCTTAAAGGCTTGCCAGATTTCCTGAGCTCATTATGCTGCAGAGCTGCCTCTTAAAGGATCACACCAGTTCCCCCAAAATACCAAAGTCTGCTTTTCTGAAGTCCATGGTCTGTACTTTACTATCTGCTTTCCTCACTTCCCTGAGGATCTTGAACACCATTTCGTGGTTGCTACAAGCCAAAGTTGCCATTGATTATCACCTTCTTTTTCTTTATTTTTGAGTAGCAAATCCAGGACAGTGTTGCCCAGACTGATCCACATTACATGTGAATTAGCTCCCTTGACTGCTGGACACTTCAAAAACTTCTTGGATTGCTCATATTCTACTGTGCTGCCCTTCCACCAAATATCAGAGAAATGAAAGTCTCCTGATAGAACAAGGGCCCACGAAGTGCTTAAATATGACTTTGTCCACGTCATCGTCCTGATCATATAGTCCATGAAATAATCTCAAATCATCCCAAACTAGCCTCTCTGATCCTAAACCACAAGCAGTCAACCTGCCTGTCAACCTCCCCATCTGAATTGCTTTTTCTGGCAAAAGACAAAGCTCATTCACCTCTGTCTGTCTCTACATCCATCTCCCACTGTTATTCCAAAGATGCCTTAGTGATGCATCCACATGCAGAGCTTTAGCTCCTCCTGTTTGGTTCCCAGGTTGTATGGATTTGTACACAGGCACTTCTTCACCAGTAGTCTGTAAACTAGCAGATTAATGTTTTGTCTTGGAATTTTCCTCAAATTTGACCATCTGCTGATAGTACTTTTTTGTCTGTCACCCAAATGTTGATTTTTCTTCTCAAAAGTTTCTTCCTTCTCTCTAAAAAACTGTTTCCATTCCTTATCATTCCAAAAAGAAAATAATATTCAGAAAGTATATATAGGCAATCTGACGGAGTGGCTCTTTGCCTATCAGATATCAGTTTCAACTGAGCATTGCTACTCTTGGGAAAGCTACAGCTGTGCTAAGTCAAATGAGGGGAAAGGGGTGGGGGGAAACTGCATAATTAATGACAAAATAGTCTAAGAACATTTAATCACTTCTTATTAATTTTGCAGCAAACTGAATGGGAAACTGTTCAACATAGGAGTATTAACAGTATCATTATTAAAACCTACTGCTAGTTAATTCAAATTTATTAAATGATGCAGCAAGCTCTTGTACCAAGATTCAGCCCCAACAAAAGCTGAAAGAGCTCCAGGCATCTCTGCATTAGAACTTACAGTCAGTATTACATAATGTAGGCAATGGAATTGAAGTCTAGTGAATGAGACCCTAAACAAGGTTTGAATTTCTTCCAGCACAGGGATCTTAGAAGTCTGGAACTGTAAACTGAAGATATCTTAAGTTGAGTAGAGAACCACATAAATGCAGCTATCCTGCACTGGTACTCAAACTACTTATTTTAAAAATGAACTAAGGCACTGCTACAGAATGCTATACTGAAGTTGTCCTATTTGATTGCATGGGATGCACTCAGGTCTTGGGCCTAGACCAGTATTTGCAAGTGACCAGAGTTACTCCCTTGAAGCTGATCTGTTGCTGAAAAGCAAGACCAAAACCATCATAGGAGGAGAAGGTTGTAAAGGAAGCTGAAGTTGTGTTGCACTCCCACAGAAAAGCAAAAAGTGTAACTGCTTTTAGAGTGACCTGCAGCACTTACCTAAGCCCTAAAATACAGGGGCATATATAGAGCACAAAGTAAAAGAGCCCAAAATGCATCCCATCCTGAAAATCAGCAGGTTTGTAATTTTGCCAGAATTACTTCCCAGGTAGATAGACTTGAAGACATTGATCAACAGCGAGGAATACAAGTCCTACATCTTGAGCTGCAATTCCTTTCCTTCAACCAAAGATGCAGAATTGCTTTGAGGAAGTTGGCAAAGTTTCTCATTATGGGGTTTCTTTTTTGGAGAAAATACAATTTTTGCAAAGCACAATATAAACCTTCTGGTGACTATTCCAACACTTAAGATAGGAAATTATTCTTAGCAGTTACACTATGCACTGACTGGTGAGAGGAGATTTCTTAGAAATTATATGACAGCAAAGAAAATGGCCCAGAAAAAGAAGGCATAATCTTGTGCCTTAAAGGCCAAAAGATGCTAAGTTCTCCATCACTCAATCAAATCTTTTTCCATAATTCAGACAAAAGAAGGTTTGCATAACATTATTTAAAGCCTAGCCTGGAAAAGGGAATTCTTTCTATTGATAAGTTCTGCTCAATTTTAAATTACAGAAAATAAAGGTAATCTCTCAGACCAAAACCAAGTAAAAATGCACTCTAAAGAAAAATTCTGTCCTGGCAGCTGTTTCTAGCATAGCTACAGTGGCTTTATCAGAGTTGTGATTATTTACAGCAGCTCAAGATCTGGTCTTCCAATTTAAATTCTGTCTTGACTTTGAGTAATTCTGTTGAGGTCACTAGAACAGGGTTACCCAGGACATAAATTTGTGCCAAGGGCTTTTGTTGCCTAAACTATATTTATATTACATTAATGTATAAACAGAAAGCGATTAACAAGTTCCAGTAAAGCAATTCATGTAATTGGTTTGTAAATTGTGCTGATGTCTCACAGAGGTTACTGTGGGTCAAGTCAGAGAAGTCTATTTCTGAAAAGAACAAGTTATGAAATAATAAAGCTCTAGCTTATATTTCAAAGCAGTAATTCCTCTGTTCTGTAACTTCTAATTACTTTCTAAAAAGTGGATGAAAGTGATAGAATAAGACACAGCTGAAATGGCAAAATACCATATTAAAGGCAACGAGCAGCTTTCTATACTTTCAAAAATAAAGTACCGTACACTCTGTGCTATCTCCAATCCATCCCAGTTTGAAGTTGAAAAATTCAGCAAGACTTGCACTATATAGCGTATATACAAGTTTGCAGAACTGAGCCGAAAAAAATTAAGTGGAACCAACTGAACTGTTTTAATGGAACTGATACCATTCATTACATGCTTGAACAGAATAGACCCATCTCCTTTTACAAGCAGCAGTGTGTTTTCATTTAAAAAAAATTACATGAAGGTCAAGAAACAGAATAAGACATGCAATGTCTATGAGAATGCCAGCAACCACATGTTTTTGTTAACTAAACTTGTGTTAGAGCTTTAAGTAGCTACTCGAAATAAGATTAAAATAAATTATCAAAGGTCACCATGCACCAGTTGTTCATTTGGATTACTATAAAGGCAGATACCAGCTGTTGATAACTCTCATTTATTGAATTTATTAACCAGCTGCAGGAATGTGCTTGTTGCATTACATGACTATGCATACTGAGCAAGTGTTTTAATTCAGCTTCACTTTCTTCCATTTCACATAACTGACAACAAGCTACACTATGCAAATATCTAACAAATGTTTTAGATCCTCTTTCCTTGTGTGAATTTTAACAACATACCTATTAATTACTGAAAAATAACAAGAAGTGAGGAAATTAGATCTCTTTATGGCCTAAAGAGGACAGAAAAACATAATTTTTAAAACAGCTATTTGTAGTATGTAGATCACTGGATTTATATGTTATTACATCAAAATTCCGGACTTTTTCATGCTAAATGTGTAAATCCATATTTAAGAGTTGCGGACAAAGCGTGAACTTGGAAAATGGAGATCCAAAAGAATAGAAAAGGTCTATTTCAATGAAATTAACATGGGGCATGATCTACCTAGAATAAAAAGTTATGCAGGTAGTCACTAATGAATCAACTTTTGACAGAGAAAGATGGAAATACATATTGCTGAAATAGGGACAGAAAAGAAAAAGTGCTTTGACATAGCTCATGCAGGATAGCAATCCTTCATGATATAAAGATATCTGTGATACTGCTTTAAAGTTGTATTATAATTTTACATCATAATGTTTTTAATTTGTTACAGTAACTGTAAATAATAAGTCCTTTGAATTCAAAAAATAATTCAACCAAGTCACACAGTTCATACTGAAATAAAAATAAATGGAAATATTATTTTTGATTTATGTGGGAGGAACAGCTGGCACTTATTATGTCTATGCACTACATCAATCACCACCAAATGCAAACTCTGATAAATCTACCTTATGTCCTTATAAATACAAAGCTGTTGTTGGCAGACCAGATTGTTAGCTTATGTAAAGTGGTTCAGCCCTAAATCCAGGCCTCTATTTCTGATCAATTCCAATGATTTAGTAAGCTGAAATTTCACTACTTTAGCTCTTACAGATTCGTAGATAAATGAATGAATTACGAATAAAACAAATAAAACATTCTTACAGGATAAATAACACCATTATAAGATGCTATTAATAAGTACTACACTATTTAACTCCGCAATTATAATAATGTCAATTTTTGCATCATTGCATGTACTACAAAACATACTGTTTATAAGCAGACAATCTACTCCAAGCAGATATAACAAAAATGAAAAGCCGAAACGTGGTGGTAAGGTTATTAACTGCAGTAACGTGGCCTGTCACGGTCTGAGCACCCAATGGACAAGACACATCAGTACTGTAAAATTTAAACTGTGCTTTAAGTTCTTAACATGTTGAGGAAAGAAAGACGCATAACAGATTGTCCAGCAAGTGCATTTATGAAAATATTTTGAGAGAGAAGATTGAAAAAGTAACTACAGGGTAAACACTTCTAGATTTCACTGAAACTGTATTGAAAGACAGCCTAGAATGTGAAGGAGGAATGCCGTTTTCAGTAGAATAGTTTTTTTGCTTCCAAAAAGTAGAGATGATCTGCTCAAACGAGAGAATAAGTTTATTGACAGATTAGGCTGAGGAGACTGATTGTTTTAAAAACAATTTTTTTTTTAGAAAGGTGAAATAAGTTATGTAACTGACACAATTACCATACTGACAAAGAACAAATAAAGCAGGAAAAGTGCTAAATATTCTGCAGTATGCTAATTTGTTTACTTTAAAATCAAATGGTCTTATCTAATTTTCTCCAAAAAGAAGAAAAAAATCTCCCCATCCCCAAGAGATTAAAAGCATCTAATACCACAACCTCAGGGCTTCCAGCATCCCTCTCTCAACTCTCCAACTGTCCAGGCACATAAGAGGCAGAGACCAGTGAGACCAGAGTCTGTGCTGCTAGGCCTGTCCTACTCTTTGATCCCCCTCTATTTCCACACAACAGGACACAGTGGAAGTGTGCAGCTGAAAACTGCAGTAGCGGCACCTCCAGCACTTGTATAATACAGCTCATTTTCACTTCACAAACCTACCTACCAGCCTACTGCTTGACATGATGCAGGATTCTGGCATGATGTGGCCCTGCGGCCAAATAAACCTACTAAAAGGTACTAATAAACAAACACGACGATCTCTCCACTTGGCTGCACTGGTTAAAGACTGCAAGAAACAAAGACAGTTGTCATGGAGCCGCACTTCCTCTTACAATTATTCTCGACAAAAAGCGTCATTTGTTCTGTCAGCTCAGATGCCTGACTGTAGTTTTCTTGGAAAGTTTGTGACCTCCAGTGAGGCTTACAAGCCACATCTTGTCTACTCCAACATTTATTTTGATGTTGTAGGGATTTTGACATTACTTCCCTTGAAATGTTAAGAAACAGGAAATACGGCTGAGAGCAATCAGTGAGTCCTGTCCTTAAACAGGAATACTCATCTGGACAAAAAGAAGATGAAGCAGTTGTGTCTTGGCAGCAGATCTCTACAAAAGAGATCTAAGAGTCACAAGCTGAACAAAAGCTAAGACTGACTAGGAAAAAAAATGAAGGAACCAGCATTGTTGAGTCTAGAGAAGAGAAGCCTGAGGGAGTAAAGGGCTAAACACGGAGTCAGAAGAAATAAGCCATCCTCCATGTCCATATTAGTCAAGACAAATAACAAGGGCCTTAAATTTTCAGCAAAGAACACTCATACTGGACATTATGAAAAAACATAAGGAGTTGCGCTGTAAAGTCTCCTTTTCTACAGATTTAATAGACAAAGTATATGAGCAAACTTTTCTATTGGTCTTACAGAATCTTTTACTGACCCATACTCTTCATCTTTCTAATCTAGCCAGTGCCAATCCAATGGTAAAACAGTACCAACAGAGATGAGGTCAGAGTAAAATAAATTTCTCTAATGGAAAATGTCAAGAATGTCATATTAGAAATGGTTGCAAACTCATACTTCAAAGTAAATGCAACAAAATAAGAATGTGTTAATTGAAAATTTCTCCTACTCCAAGGCTTCAGCAAGATTCACTGGATCCAAATACTTTCAAAACTGGCATGGACAGCTCTGTATTGATAGTTACAAAGCACCTGCTCCCATAGGAGCACCTGCTCCACACATATTTGATGCCGTAAATAAGTGTTTTTATACAAACACACACACACTAAAAGTTTCACTAATGGGAAGAAAAAAGTACTGATGCTTTTTAAATGTATGAGAAATGATTCTATGGAGTGATTTTTCATTAAAGCTGTGTTGAATATAATCGGTCAACAAAATCTTTTTTTGGGGGAATGCATGAAGTAATTAGAAAATAATAGCTCACTGTATGGCCTAATATATGTTGTTTGGACATCTGTTCTAAAACCAAGACTTTTTATGTAATATATTGCTATCCAGTAAACAAATCTTCTTACAACTAATGAAACAATTCCAAATGCCTGTTGTAGAAGCAATGTTCCTCACAAAGACTATAAATATAACTTAAAATGTAGAAACTTTTATTTTTATAAGAATATAGAATTTACAATGACACTCGGACTATAAGATCCATTCCAGGTAAAGTAACATATATAAGCCTATATAAAAAGTGAGCATGAAAACAGGCGAAAGGTAGCAGGGTTTTACAAGGAGACAGAGTGGTGAAATGCAATCTTTCATCGAGGTAAAACACTTATCTTCCTGTCTGCTACTTTTTCCCATTCATAAATTTAAATATAAGCCACATATCCCTGCACTGGCTCTATATAAAAACAGATCTATAGCTTATCCACAAAATGACCCATTCTAACAGACGTGTGCAGACTATCAGCAGAAATCAGTTCTCATATGAAAGAGATCTTTTCATAGTTGGCTTGATTTACTGTCCCACTACAAGAATTTTAAATTCTTTATGAGGAAAAGGAAATGCATTTCCTCACATGCATCTCAATGCCATCATTTCTATCTAAAGCTTATACAGATAACATCCAGGATCCTTACTAGGTAAAAGCTTTGCATTTAAAATGATGATAGATTACTAACCTGCTTTTGCAGGAAGAAAAAGTCATAAAAAGGGGCATTATTTTAATAAATGACTTTATAATCATGTTACGTTACACTGAATACCTTACTACCATATTTAAATACAAAGTAAATAGAAAAATTGTAATTTTAGTATAAAGTAATATCTTGATATCACATAAAGTAAGGTTGTTTCAGACATAGAAAAGCAAAAATTGTATCTCTTTCAAACAAGGAATACCCCACCCTTGTATGTCACAATGAACACAGCATATTTGCACCCTATTAGGGCAAGTAAACCTTCTAAGTAAAAGCGGACCAGTATCCAATGAAAAATACACTGCTGTACAAACACAGACTCTTGGTCCAAATCCCATTAAAATCAATAGCAAAATGTCTATTATTTTTAGTGTACGATGACGTGAACATACAGAAGGGGAGCCTGAAAGCTATATATTCAGAGTCGAGATATGGTAAGAATGACTACTGCCCTCCTAATTTAGCATTCTCCAAAATGTTTCAGCCTATTGCTTACACAGAAAGTGATCTGAAGTAGAAGACGTAAGAGGAGGAAATAACATAAGGGGTATTAACCAAACTTGCTGAGCTCCAATGCACTTTGCAGTAATTCACACAGTCTAGTCCACAGAGTCATCTCCTCAAGGAGTTTACAGGAGCACTTAAAGGGGTCTTTCACATAGAGCTTCTCTGTTTAAACAAGCCTGAAATACAGTGCTCACAGGTATTTACATCTCGTTTATATTCACGGTTTACAATCTAAGCTTTCCCATGCAGCTAGGCAGTGGGAGGGAAAAATGAAGTAGAAACAAATTAACCATCATGAGTAGCACGTGGTTGATGAGAATTCTTAATAATGAGCAATTGTCAATTAGAAGTCAGCTGGAATGGTAATTTCAAATTGCTACTAATGATCAGGAGGATGCAAGTGGGAACTGAACAGCTTTCTTTCATGTTTATATCATTCTGTGAAACAATTAAAAAGCCAACTATGTTAGTGGCTTAAATCATAGCATCAGAAATGGTTCAACTGCACTTCAAAAGCTGAAAAGTCTACCAAACAGGATGCTTCATTCAAATAAGACTTTAAAGACTACGATTTTTATGATTTTCTAGTTAGAGTGTTCTAAAGTTCTAAAAGTTATATAGGTCTCTTCTATCACAACATAACGAATATTAGGTTATGGCTTTAACCTGAAGGAGAATTACTGAAATGAAATCATTAAATTTAAACTTACAATAAGTGTTTTGCATAGTAATTTTATCATAAAAATGCAATATTTTGCTTTACAAAATAATTCTTCTCTCTCAAAAAAAAAAGTTGTTAAAACTATAATCATATTTTAAATGTTTGAGGGAACAAGCTTGTGATGAAGTGAACAGAGATTCACATAGAATTGCTAATACAATTTTTTTGTTTTCTCTTTTTCTGTTCTTCTTTACAGCCTTTGGAGGTAGGGTTCTGCTCTTGCTACTACAAGATGAAGAGCAAGAAGAGATCAGTCACACTGGAAGATGTATGCACTACATAACACTGCTAACACCATACGGGTACCCCTACAATAACACCGTAATTATTGCAAGCAAATACTGTTCTATACAATAAAAAAAAATACTTAAAAAGTAAATATATATAAATTCACTAACCCAGTTTCTAACTGTAGCAGACACAACAGGAAAAGAGGTAAAATGCACCGGTAAAAAACTTCACAAGTAAAACATTTTAAGGTTTGCCAGAAGAGAATGTCCAATAACCAAGCAACAGGTACTTTTCTATTTGTTGCACGCAAAAATATAAGTCAAAAAGTTTTAACTAAGAAAGACAGAGAGCTTTGTTACCAAGAAAACAAAACTGAGTCAACTAAAATATGCGATCTATACTACCTGCATGCAGAAATTTTCTTGGCATGCACACAAAATTTTAAAGTCCTTCCCAGTATTATAGTTTTGATTTTGAAACAGTTGGAAAAATCATTACATAACTCATACTATGATATTACTGGAATTGTAGAAGCACTCAGCTCTATGAAGAAGTAAGTTTTCAAAAATATATTTCATAAAGAAATGCAGACTTGGCAAAATCTTTTTAGGAATGTAAAATGCAGTTGAATCATCTGACTATTTACAAAGATCTATACCCAAAAAGAATAGCAATGAAAACCACAAAAACACACGCAATGACAAAAAATCAAATAAAACAGATTAATTGAAAGCAGCTTCACAAAATCCTAAACCTAAAAGAAAAGTTTTAGACGTGCTGCACTAAATCAATTCAGCTCTGTTGCAACCCAGTGTAGTCAGTTCTCAGGATGCCATCTATATTCTTCTGTTCAGACTCCCGAAATTTTTAGAATCTTGTTACCTGAAAACTTTGAGTTTCAAATGAACAGTTGATGTGGTTCCAGAATGATCACTTAAAGTCTTAAGAAGACTGTTCTTCTTAAGAAGAATGTTAATTATTAAAATTCTACTTTAAAAAAATCACATGACTACAAGGAGGCTACCTCATTTCTTGGTAAAGCTCTTGGATTGTGTCAATGACTGTTGAAAGAATCGGAAGATTATAACACGAGAGGCGGAAAAGAAAAAAAAGAGAGAAAGCCAAAAAGACATCTAAAAAGTATTACTAATCTAAGAATTCAGAGAGATTCATACTATAAACAATTTAACTGATTCTACTTTGAGCAATCGGGCTGCATTATTGAATGCTTCTGCACTCAATGGCCAAAAATATCCCTTACAAACCTCCTTTCTATTTGAAGATGCATTAAAAAACAAAACAAAAAAAACACAAAGATCACAAAACAAAATACTGAGGTATTTTTGACACAGGAAAACTGAGAACAGCTTCATTGCCTGCATCTGTAGAGTGGAGAATAAAAAAGGCACATAATGAAGTTTCAGGAAAGAAAGGAAAATAGAGCTATAGAGAGAAGCAAAAGGACATGGTTTCTTAACAAAATAGTATTTTGGACTATACCTCCATCTGAAGAAGGAGAAACCTCCATTTGGAAGCACAGAAATCTTGAATATTCTCCAGAACTGTCTAAATGCCAGCAGGGACACTCTGATATTGGCTATTAGGTGCTGGCTATCCAGTTGGCTGGCTATTAGATAGCTCTATCCGAAGTGCAACTTCAGTTAACAAGCACACTGAAGTCGTCAGACAGCAATGGTTATCCCTGTGCCCAGAAACTTGCAAATCCTCCACTTTGTAAGGATTCCTGTGTTTTCTCAGACTAAAGAAAGAAAAAAAAATAATGGAACTCCTATTTTTGGCATCACTCACTGAAATGTATTATATACAGCATTTAAAATCTAACAAATTAAAAGTCAACAAGAACAGCAAAACAAAAGACACACTCAAACAGCCCATTCACTTGTCACGTATCTCTACATAACTGCCCAACAATATTACTGTGTTTCAATCTTTAATTGTCTTTTTTTAAATGTCATGGTAAAAGAATTTGCTGGCAGTAATTTTTAATTTTTATATGATCTTGAAGTACACATGTAACTCCCATTAAAATAATCAGTTACATACTGCAGGACTAGTCCAAAGCCTACTAAAGTCATTGTTAGTTTTTCACTAACTCCAGAAAATTTGAATCAGACATTGAATCCCTTAGCTTCTAAAAGAGGGCTCATGATCTTTGTCTCTTCGGTCATTGGCTCTACAGAAATGTAACTACACCAGCACAGCTAGTGAATTCAGAGCAGGGCTGAGGATACACACGTTGAAAGTACAATTGCTGGCAGAAAAAGATTGAAACCACCGGCTTGCAGGCTATGCATCCAAGACTACCCACAAAGAGATCAGAAAGAAACACATGTAGAAATTCTCTTGAGCATCTGCATTTAAAAATAATAATTAGCTGGGTAGTTTCGATACTGAAGTAGCTACTGCAAGACAGAACTGAGCACTTCCAAGAAGCTGGAGTCAGGCTCTCTCCCGAGATACTCACTGTCCAAGCTACATGCCTAGAAACATCCGACTTACTTATCTTCAGCCTGGGTGCAACACAGATGTCACCTGACAATTTGAGCTTGGTAACTGCTCTCAAACCTCTGAACTTAGCTTTGATTTTTACCCAAATAGTTGATTTCTCCTAAGATACAGAGAATTTTGTAGATAAGAGGAAGCATAAAAAGGGCTGCATTTCAGTTTAAATTTGCTTGTATTTTAACCTATTTGTGTTTCCGAAAAGTTGTAACATTTAATTTTGAAAGTCTCTGACCCCAATTATTAGAGATCCAAAACATACGCTGTTTTGAGTTCACGTCTCAGTTATTTTTTTCTTATCAATTTCCTTCAATTCATAATAGCACATACTGTATCCTATGTCCTAATCAACCTATTAAACTTTTATTAGTGTGATAAATTCCACTTTTCCTGAAAGATTCTACACAAACTAGTATTTTAAAAGTCATATGTATCATTTCAAATTTACCACTACTACATTACACATAGGTAAAAATATATAGGGTGCATTTTAAGAAAATAAAGGAACTTTTTGCAAAGTAAAAGTTAATATTTCTAGGGTCCTAGAAAACTTAGCCACACTCGATAAACTTGACCTTTACTACTCAATTAAGGGTCAAAAATATTTACTAGACGTAGAAAATAGCCTTTTTATCATAGTCTTCAAAATATACAGATAGAACAATTTATATTTTTTAAAACATTGTCTGTAATAGAATTTTACCCTCCAATTTCTCAATTTTATTATGCCAGGATATGAGAATGTCAGAATACTGTTCAAAATTACAGAAGCAAAATAATAAAGTTTCTATGGATCTTCACTTTCTGTAAGGAACCAACAAGGCTCCGTATACGCACACCTGAAAAAGAGCATATACTGAAGAAAGCAGAATCGATCTTTTTTGTCCCCCTTCTTCTCTCAAAAGAAAGTATTACAGCAACTCAGTCTACCATGCCCATAACTTTCTCAGGATTCGTTCCTCAGGCACTTTAAGTCCCTGGCAGGTAGAAGGTAATGCTGGTGCCCTGCTTTCCAAGGAAGGAATTAGCCTGACCTTGTTCTGCCCTCGCTATGTGACACTTCAGCTGTATCCATGGGATGCTAAGGGGCCACTGTGGCTGAAAGAAGCATTTTTTTTGAGATTTTTTTTTTCTTTAAATATGAAGTGCTGTGGACTTTCTAAGTAGCACCTCTTGGTACACGACTGACAGTTGGCCAAGAAACCTTCCCAGCAGAATTTTCAGGCTGCAGCTACTGTGGCTGGAGATCTCACATCCAACTGCCACAGGAGGCTGGTTCACAGCGCTCGCGCCACCTTAGTTTAAGGCTGATTGTCATCCTACCCCCTCCTACAATTTCTTTGATTCTCAGGAGAATACAGAGATATTCAATCAGCTTTCTTTTCCTCCTGACCTATATAGGAAATATCGGATGCACACTGAAGATGTACATCCTAATATTTTATTACCTACCACATAAAACAGCACTAGCTCTGGTAAAATGTATCCAAGGGACAAAATAATTTGAAGGTATGTGTTCCGGCTAACAGTGTTCTGCACTGCCTCCTATACTACTTCGCCACACAGCTACTACATATGTGGCTACTGTTTTGGATAAGTAGTGTGCTGGGGTATCCATTGCACACATACAGTCACTTGAGATTCACAAAGAAAGGTTCCCAAAGGCTAATCTCCCTGAAAAAAAAAAAAAAAAGTGATTACATGGATGCACTCTGAAGACATTTAACATAGCCTGACAACCTTGAATTTTGTGGAGGGTTTCACTCCCATCTGGAAATACCAGCCACTCCCATCTGGAAATACCTGAGGGACCATGGGTGGTGGCTGGGGACTACTTTTTATACAATGATTTATTGATTTGAACGTTTGCCAAAGATGTGGCAAAGATAAATTCTGTATTCCAAGACAATTTCTGCTAAAGGCTCAAAGCCACCCTGCAATTCTTACTTGTGTCTAATTCAAAACACTGTCTTGATTCACACCAGGCTGCTCGCCCCAAGTTTCACTCCACTGCATGACTTCATGCCTAGAGGTTAGGTAAGGACACATGAAGCGTGGCCACACCGTCACACAAGATCTGCTCCTTAAATTCTTATCGCTCTCTCTCTACCCCTCCCTTTGCTTTTACTGAAAGAGCGGGCCCTTGCTCTTTGGCCTAAAACTCAAAAATACAACTGAGAGTAAAGGGCTTAGAACTAGGCATGCTGGCTACATATTTTGCATCTTTCTACATGCACAGCTCCACATAAGGGGACAAAATAAGCCAAATAAATGTATGGATTAAGTGCTGTCTTCACATGAGAATATCTACTGACTTAACACAAATACCACTGACTAAGTACCAAAACAGGAGCCAAAATAACTAACTTTTGATTTCAGAGACTTTACTTTTTAAGTCTATAATTTTTAAACTCCTTAAGTAGGGGTGTGCTTAGATTTAAAGATCTTTCATCTTAAAAGAGAGGAACTCTTAAAAAAATGACCTCAGAAGGTCATCTAGATTGAAATATCCAAATTATTGTCCATGTTTGACTCATTAAAACAATTTATTTGGCATGTACCTACAGCTTACTCCCTCCTACCCTCATTCTCAGACACTTACATCTAGAAGTAGGGGTAAACTGAGGATGCATGAATTATCCTCACAGCCGGTTCCCTGTCACAATGTTTATGGAAAGACCATGGCTCTTCTCCCTTCGTATTACTGGAAACAGATGCAGCATATGAGCAGACTAGAGAAGCTATCACCATATGGTAGATGAGCATCCACTTAAAGGATGCGTGTGGGGCAGATCATGTAAGAGGCGGCTGACAACCTTCAATTACATAATGAGATTTATATCCCTTACACGGAGAAAGACACCCATATACACGTTAACTCATGTGATGAGACGTCTGATTTGCTTAAAACAGAGATTTGATTTTATAGGGAATAACTGCATTTGTGATAATGCCACAAATAATTCCCTCATGTTCTTAATCAAGTGCAAATATGATCACACCATTTCAAAATGCAAAGAAGATTAGACATAGCTTAGAGAAGGATAAAAAGAACAACCCATATACCAAACTGTGTCCAGAGAGAGCTGTAAAGTGAGATAGCTCTAAAATTACATACATGAATAATATACAATTTCTTACAAACCAAGATCTGTGTGAAACCTAAGGAAAAAAATGAAACATCTGGTTTAAAATGAAGGAGGAAAAGAGTTTTTGAATCCTCCTCTTTTCCCCATACACAAAACCGAACTCCTCTGCATCACTCACATCACAGAGCTCAAACATCCATAACAAAGACATTAGACAAACTTTGGGAGATGTGCATATAACTGGATAATAAACTCGATGTACTGTCTCTCACTTCAGTTTTCAAACTTTCTTACGCCTTTCTCCATATTACATTTTTCTGTTTTCTAAAAGCAAAAGTCTACATACTTTTCGAAGTCATCTTATAATCTTCCTTTCTTTCAATCTCTCATTAGAAGTTATTTACCTCTCTTTCCTATGATTTTTATCCTTTTTTTCCTCCCCATTCCAGTTTTTCCCTATAAGTTCATCTGAGGTCATCAGAATTGGTGACAGGAGTTCTGTGGGTGTCCTGTTCTTGTCACCCTCAGCAGCAGGGAGGAGGGTAGGTGCCTCCTAGCAACTTCCTTTTTAACTTTCTAGATGTGTGGGAACCTTTGGATCTTTGAGTGAAAGTGCTATTAGGAAAAGGCAGTCAGAAGTAGGTTTACTATGACTCCAAAATCTTTTCCTAACACAACTTCCCATAATCTGGTCTTTTACCGGAAGGTTAAAAAAACAAAAACAAAAAAAACACCCACACAACCTAAATCAGTTTTGTTTAACGTCTCATAAATTTACAGTCTCTCTTTATTTTGCTTTGCCCATCTTATCAGTTTCCACATTTGGGACTGCTGGCATTTTATTACAGCAAGGGAAAACTATAACAACCAGGGGTCCTGTAAAAATAAATAAATAAATAAACAAAAACCAAACACGCAGTCTTGTCCATTCAGTTTGATCTTACATTACAAAATCATGTGGCAACTTTTTGTATGCAATGTAGCAGAGGTAGCGTAATAACTAGCATAGGAAGTATTTCTGCAACAGCAATATATGTATATGTTTGCTTATTACTCTCCCTATCTTTATAAGCTGCCATTTTATAGGCCACATAAAACACTTTTGCAGTTTATTACCAAGGTCATTCAAGCTAGCATGGTACAACATTTCAACTCTGCTTTAAGATAAAATTTTCAACTTTACAAGAAGATAATTTCTCTAATGGTTTCCTTCTGCCAGTGCTTACTGTCAGTGCTAAGTATGAAGCCTGACAAGGTCAGGATTATCATGAAGAAAAAGTTAGGGTGCTCCCTGGATGTAACGCAAGTGTTTGAATTCATTCACTTCTGCTTTCTTCCCTAACAAAGTTGAACAACCTTTCCTCATAAAATCATGAATGGGGACTACAGTGCATTGTATTCAGTGTTCTTTACTAGTCATAATTGCTATTATCCAAAAATATTTTTGGACATGTGCTTTTAACTTTATTCTCTTAAATCTTCTAGGAAGACTAACTGGCCTTAAAAAGAATAAATAAATAAAAATTAAAAAATCCAAACATCTTAGTTGAAGCAAAAGTAGTTTTATACTTGAGTTCAACAGATTTTGCTATTTATGGATAAACTGTAGGGTAGAGCCAATTTTAGCCATAACACCTTAGCTTTTCAACTAAATAGCATGCTCAAACCTTCTTATATAAATAGCATTTTCACCACAGAACCTTAACTTCTCACTTTACTCTAAATTTAAATTACAGTATATAAAAAAATGTATTTTAAATATTATTTCATTACTGGAATATCACATAATAAAACAGGTTCTCCTTAATCTTAAAAATCAAACATATATATATAAGCAAGAAAAATTCAGCCCTCCAAAAGAAAAAGAAAAACCAACCAACCAGAAAAACCCTAAAAGCTTAATACATTGCACTGTTTTATATTCTTTGGAAAGAAGCTATAGCTCCATATAGAGTGCTGTAACTCACTATCTGAACAAAAATCAAGATGCAACAGCACAGTTTTGCAAGCAATTTTACTACATTGGAAACTATTATTTGTTCTACTAGGACAGAGAACTACATTTTTCCTACCAATCAAATACTTATTTCATAAATCATAGTCTACTCTTTTTTTTTTGTTTTATTTAAAGCACACAGATACCTTTTGTTATATTTCAGTTTGGAGCAGATATGAGAAAAGAATAAGGTGACTATGAAATACTTTGACTTAAGTGAAATGAGTAAGAGTGAGAGAAGACTCTCAGAAAAAAAGAACACATTTATTAAAAATGGATGAAGATGGGGCACGTGGAGGCAAGTGAAGGGGAAATCATTTTGCCATCTAAGTTCGCACAAAGTGTAGGCAATTGATTCATTGCCATTGCCACAAAGATTTATGAGTCTATCTAAAGGTACATGTGTGAGTAATCACATTTCATTATAGAAAGAACTATGAGAAGTATAAATATAACCCTAAGCACAGTCCTGTTTTGGCAGATCAAGGATTAAAGAACTAGAAAATTGTTGGAAGATATCAGATTAATAAAAAGGAGCATAGTAAGTTGAGCACTGCTGTCTTATCATAGAATAGAATAGAATAGAATAGAATGCCTAAGGCTGGAAGGGACCTCTAGAGGTCATCTAGTCCAACCCCCCTGCACACGCAGGGCCACCTAGAGCACGTGGCACAGGGCTGCATCCAAGCGGGTCTTGAAGATCTCCAGAGAAGGAGACTCCACAACCTCTCTGGGCAGCCTGTGCCAGTGCTCTGTCACCCTCACTGTCAAGAAATTTTTCTTTAAGTTCCTGTGGAACTTTTGATGCTTCAGTTTGTGGCCGTTTTCTCTAGTTCTGTTGGTGGTCACCAGTGAAAAGAGGCCAGATTATGCTTATCTTTATCAATTTTTGTGCTAGGGTGACAAGTGAGATAAGATACAATAAAATAATTAAGTCAGTGCAGCCAAAGTTATCTCAACGCAACCTACTATCCAACCATATCAGATAAAGTAGACACAGTGATTTGACATTACAGCAAGTCAGGAGACTATTAGAAAAGCTTGTCTTCCATACATGAAGAGACATTTTTGTCCTGAAGATGTATCTAATCTAATTTAAAAAATACTCCTTATAGTGCACATCTGTTGTGTTCCCCTACACTATATTTCAATGGTGTATTTCCATTTAGCTTGAAATCATCTACAAAACATAAATATATAGATGTATAAAGGAACAGTAGTGTAGCTTTAGTATAACACCGAGGTATTACACACTTTTATCAAGATTGCAATGTAAGTGACAATCAACTCCTGAGCAACTCCCCAGTCTGCAACTGGAGCTTCTCCTCCAACCTAACTGGAGAGTTTGGGAGACTGTGTAAAAAATAGCAGTTGACTGAAAACTTTTTGAAACATCAGACTGAATTCTGCTTTCCAACCTCCAATCAGCTCAAATAGGGGTATTGAATTTTATGAAACTAATTCCTTTTTTAATTTTAGTATTACTGAAAGATTATGAAAAATTATTTCATGAAAGGAAGACCCGAGTGGTTTACTTCATGTACATGTACAGCAGAATTCTTAGAAACAAAGATCAGCTGAGAGTTTTCAGTATAAATTTAGTTTCTTGAATATAATTTTTTTAAAGGATCCATATGTGCATGTGTGGGTATATACACACATACACACGAAGGTGGAAACAGCATCACTATATTCTATGCCTAAATTAAGACTAAAGACCTAAATTAAGCAACAGTATCCGGTACAAAACAATACATTAAAAGCATACGACTTGAGGAAATTCTGGACAAAAATTATCCCTCCTTTAATTCCATACTATTAGCTATGAATAGGAATCAAGACAACAGTAGGTGAATCAGATGAACTGATCCGATGCATAGTCTGTTCAGAAAAAGGAAAAAAAAGTGTTTTAAAATCTATTTTAGGCTCTCTCAGCATAAAAAAAAAAGTTATAATGGGTTCCTATTAAGACGATTTCTGGCCACAAAATGCACAGATTGCTAGAGCTGCAGGAATAGTTGCACATAAATTTCATTCCTCCTCCTCTCCTTCACTGCTGATTCTCTCTATCCCTTTCATCCTCTCCTTCAGCCACTTGCTATTTATAACTCAGCACCGACTGACAGGATTTAAACAAAATCCAGTACAGTATCTAACCTTTCAATCTTGGTCTGAGGACAGAAGCACTTCATATACTTAAGAAAATCCTTCGGCAAATTCTTGTTCAATAAAGCCAGTACAGGAACACAGCTAATGCAACTGAAGAGAGCTGCTCTAATTACGTGAAATATATGCACACACACACACACACACACACACACGCACACACACGTGCAAATATTTCATTTAACTGCCTACTTAAAAATTAGGATTCCCAAAACTTAAAAGCTTAAAAAAAAAAATCTGGAAACTGTGGCTGATGAGATGATCTCCATTCTTCCCTGGTAGTGTCCTCTCTTTTCTAGTTACAGAAGAAATCCAGATAATTAGTTTAAATCAGCTACTTATATTTAAGCAGATCAAGACCAGTTAGCACAGAGATTCCACAGCACTGCTGACTCCTCCAAGATGTTTTCTGCTCTACGGTTATTTTTTCATGGTATGTTACAGAGCAAAAAGAACATGTCACCACCGCAGAGGTAACAGCCCCACTTTTTTCTTAAGTTATTAGTAAGCCAGCCTATGCCAGCACTATCTTCAAAAAAGGGAAAACCTCTCCCCTGCCTACTCCCAGCTGTTGATTCCTGTCCTCATGCTACTTTTTTTTTCCCCTTATGAGAACAAGTATTTGTAAAGAGAGGGGGCAAACTAAGATAGAAAGCCTGGTCCATGCAGGTAGGCCTCCACCATAACATCATCTTCCCGCCCCTGGCCCGCCCTCGTTCAGATCACTTCCCTGATTCAATTCTCCAAGCAGGTCCCCAATTCCTACTCAGACACTGGACAGGGGACAAATGAGGCACCTGGGTGACAGGAATGCCACTCTGGCCTGCAGTACTGAACTACACTGGTTTGAGCTGCTAACTTCAGCTAGAACTGGCAGTGAAATTTTCCACTTACAAGATCTTGGTTCTAGTTGTTTATTCAAAGATTTTGACAGACTTTAACCTGCAGTTCAACTTTCCACTGTCCTAAAGCCTGTTTTTTGTCCACTTTAACATTACGCAGCCTCCTCTTTCAAAATTTGTAACATCTTAAACTGACAGGGAAGTATGATCTGGAATGATAGTGAATAAGAAGAGAAACAGAGGGTTTCTCAGGTGCATACTTTATTACCTTCATCAACATTTGCCCAATGAATAAATTTTCAGATATTGCAGCCGTGGGGACTTTGGCAGATCTCTCTGCTAAAACTCCACAGCTTTAAGCAATGATCAGCATGGCATGTTCCCATCAAAGCAGCGGAGTAGGAGAGCTCGAGTCGCTGTCAGGCTCTGAAGTGACAGCAGAGAGATTTCTCTCTTACTAACAGTGACTCCAAAGTGTACAGGTTAAAAAATATGAAGCTGAGTGTAAAGGAACAGAAAACAGAAAGAGGTTCAAACAGTCCACCCTGATGAGGAAATTAAAAAAAAAAAAAAAGTGTGTGTGTGGGGGGGCACAATTAAAGCCTAGAAGGACCGGTAAGGGCAGGAAAGGAGAGGGAGAGAAATCCTGGCTTGAAGAAGAGGACAGAGAAACAAGTGGTGAAGAAAGCAACATGAAACTGGAAGGAGAAATACACTGAAAACACAGGAGTTTCGCAAGAATACAGGCTTGAAGGACAGGCTTAAAGCTACAGCTTGTTGTCCCCCAAAGCTTTTTTTTAGGTTGCTGTTGCTTAACGTTTCCCACCTGTCCTGTCAGGGTCAGAGGGACAGGTTAAATAAAGAAAGTGAAGCTGGCTGGGATGTGGGATGATAGAGCGGAGGGCACCAGGGGAAAAGCAGAGTTCCTGACACTGCCAGAAACCAAGCACAGAGGTCTGTGCCCACTAGAAACATTGTCCTCCATCATATGCCCATGGGCAGCTCGGTGCCCATATCTGTGGGCATCCTTGTTGATCTTTTCAATATCCCAAAAAATTATACTAGTCTGAAGAGTGTTAAGAATGCATCACAAAAGGGGCAATTTTAAATTCTAGCATTTTATAACTTCTGAATGCTTGATTTGTTATTCCAGTAACAAACTGTAGTGTATATTTTCACTTAATTCCTAACTGTTAATATTCACAGCTATAGTGTTAGCCAATACTACTCCACAGGCAGAAGTGCTTATTCAGCAGTTCAGCAGATGCTGTGTTTCACTACATGCAGTAGCGACAGCAGGGCAGTAGTACTACTAACAATACCTGAATTCGAAATAAATGACTGTATACAGTCTTTGTTGTGACCAACCTCAACTTTGTTCCACACTAACTTAGGTTAAAAAAAGAAAAACACATTGCAGGGGTTTGTTGACTTTCATCATGCTTCAAATTGTGTTTCCATTGCACAATACACACAGTCAGAATGTACTACAGCATCAGTTACGTAACATGTGAGTTTAAAAGACACTGGCAATCATTTTTAGCTGGAGGAAAAAAATAAGGTCAGAACTGAATCAAGTCTTGTCACGAGACTGCTGTATCTTTAGTTTCAGTCTTTCCATCATTAGGGCAACTATGCAGCATACTTCAGTTACATCCAGAAAACTGGGGTGACCCCCAAACAAACCTGTCCACACGACTGTCCAAAAATTTATATGCATAGGATATAAAAATTAGTAAATATGTTCTTTAATTTGATCTTTAAAAGTTTCAGGACACAGTCTAGATGCCAAAGCAAGCAGTTTATTTTACTTTCCACTTGCTGAAAATAACTTTTGCAGCCATGTTATTCATAAGATTCAAAGAAAGAGAGCAGCAGAGGGTATCAAAAATATGTAAAGACTTCTTCTACAGTCTAGGTCACTAGACTAGATCAGAGAAGATCCACTGTGCCCAAGTGGTCCTGACATGAAGTAGCTCTGAATCTTTGAACTGTTTATGGCATGTTCAAAAGCAGACCAGACAAGTCCATGGACAGGAGGTCCACAAACAGCTACTGAAAGGAAGAAGCAAGGATGGGTTCCTGAATATCCTTAATCCAACAGTAGAGAATACGAGAGGGGGAAAAAAAAAAAAAAAAACTTCAGAAAGTATCCAAGCTCCTATGTTCTCCTTGCATCAGGTATCCTACAGACGCTATCAGAGAAAAACACTAGCCAGACTTGATAAAGCCTTTTATATATTCTCATGTTTTAGGCTAGGTTTGATGCGTATCAAAACTTCGAAACTATAGACAGGCTCCTAGTAAGTATGTATGGTCATATGCAATGTAGTTACATAACCACAATCTCACAAATATTACCCTATAGTAACATCCTATTTTTAAAAGATGTAAGCAACCTCTACAATTTTACTGGCATATTTCACAGATTTCATTGAGAACACAGTATCTCATCTCTTAAAAAACATTAAAAACATTTATAACTCATGGTCTGTAACTCAGAAGATAGTTAGTCCCATTAAATCTCTCACTGTGCACATGTGGCAGGCAGAAAAACACATTCAGAGCATAATGAATACAGGTTAAATAACCATATATCATCTTGAAATAGGCCACTCTAAGGGCAGCTTTTACGTGAATTTTGAGGAAGTAGTAATAATTTGAAGTGCCCTCCCCACTCCAATTCTTCAATATAAATGTGGACAGTTCTTTAAATAAGAATAAATTCTTTAAATAGTTGCTCTCCAAGCAACACTTTTAAAGTAAATAAGTGGAATTATTAGTGAAGAGAGAATAAAACATCATTGTTTCCCTACATGTTTCAGTGGTGTCCCACATCTGGATCACTGTCCTGGCTTTCCCTTCTGTCTTTGCAGTCTCAAAGAGAAGAACTAAGAAAGGAATGAATTAGATTGATCAAACATAAATAACAGCTTCTTTATGAAGAACTGGCTATATAAACTAAGGAACCGTAGCCTGGAAAAGAATAGGTGAAAAGAACTCAATAAAACCTCATGGGGTATAGAAAGGAAAAGATTGGTGCCCATGTTTTCCAGTACAAGAGTGAACAGAGTTTTAAAAGTTTCTTGGAATTCAAAAAGCACCTGGACAGTTCTTGTAAGAAAAGTCACCTGATGACTACTAAATGAAGCAATCCCCACCCCTCCAGCTCCAACTCTCATTTAAAGCTCAGAAGTCCCCAAGTTGCTCTGCTGCCCATAATCAAGACACACATTTTGACACTTCCCACTTCTGGTACTCAGGAGGAGGCTGTGAAGGAGGTCCTGTCATTTGGCAAAGACTTGGACATTAAAGGCATGAATAAAAGGAAAAAGTGCAACCAAGAAGTAACTGGTAGCAGAAGAGCCAGAACTGTGGCTGTGTTGAGGTGCACATTCACATGGTCACCCTCTCACTACAAATTATGAGCCAGTAGACCCTGTGAACACCCCTGTGCCTGCTCTTCCATGGATTTTCCAACTTAACGTTAGGATACTGTTGGAAATTATATATAGGGCAAGTCAAGCCTTTGGTCTGACAAAGTTCAGCCTTTTTTCTTACTTTAATATTCAAAACAAATATCATAAGCCTACTAAACATGGAATAAAGTAGCTACTTAAAGGATTAATGGAAAAACACAGATCTTCCCATTTGTCATGGGAAATCTGGATTTGAAAAGCCAATTATTTCTCTAAAAAATGTTGGCTATACTATACATTTACTATATTCAAAGAGTTTAGTTGCTACAAAGAGTCTTTTAATGCTATTAATCTGGATCAATAACAGCTGTTCAACCTAAGACTTATCCAACTCTTCAGTTCTTCCCATTGCACAGAGAAGAGGAGGGGAAAAAAAAAAAAAAAAGCTTAATTATTCTTTCCTTTGAATAATGATCCTGTCCTCCAAAAATCCTTCACTGTTCCTTCCTCTGTCACCCGACCTACTTTCCACTGCAAGATCTGAGTTCAATGTACTTCTGTTGCCTTATCATCTGGGCACAGGTACTTGGGAGAACAAAGGACTCAGAACTCCTCTACAGCTCTTTGCTCCTTTCACTGTTTTTTAGCAATTCTATCACTTGCTGGCCCAGTCACTTGAGGAAGGAAAGAAACAGTTCTCATCGATCATAACATACATCTTGATTCATTTTGACAACTAACAATCAGGGAGAAACAGACAGCTATTATTGGGTAAGAAATACAAAACATTTTTTTCCACTCAATTTCCACAGCTTTTAGTTGTGCAGGCTACATTTACAGAAGTGGTTTGGTCTCAAGAGACAATAACTCAACTTGCTCTTTTAAGGCAGTTTAATCTCAATATGAATTCAGGCTGTTTATCAAAGCCACCTGCCTCATAGTAGACACTGCAGGTCCCCTCCTGAAAGAAGTCCAAATCACCCTGCGCGCCCAACATTACTACAGAGAGGCGAGAGCAGCCAGGAGCTGATCGGCTGCTGCACTTAGTTGAGTGGCCGAGAGACCCCACACCCTTCCTAACGAACACTCAACAGAGCACACTCTTGTGGCCTGGGGACACAAGAGAACACAAGGCAGGGGTAACTACTGAAACTCCAGCAAGCAAGGAGACCTTCAGAGAATCTGGATGTGGGCTTCTTCTCTATTGGCTTTTGCCACCTGACGCTTTAGCATCAAACAACAAGCAAACTAAAAAAACCTCCATGAAGGGCCATGAAACTTCAGAAAGGAATCAGAACAGTATCTAAAATAGTCATATCAGCAGAAGATTTAAAGGCTGTTAATGTTCTCCAAAAATGCACAACAAGATTCTTGGTATTTTTAAATGAAGCTGACACTTGGTTCTTCTCTGCCAGCCAGAAACACACCCAAGTGGAAGACAAAATAAGAGTCCATGGTTATCTTCCTTCCTGGAAAAGCACTTCACTTTTAGTGAAGTTACCATACCACAATTCAACAACAAAAGCCTCATATATTTATAGCCTCAAAATAAAAATATTATTTTGTTTCCTCTAAATCACAGAATGCTTAAATACTAATGATTTAAAGGAAAATTAAAAAAAAAATCCTTATTGCAAAGAGAAATTAAAATGTTGTCAAAAGTGCCTTGACATACATGAATAATATGAAATGTGAGCAGTCATGTTCATACCACAGCTGCACATGCTGCTGTTATGCAAGATTTGCTGGGGAGTGGTTGGAGTAGAGAGGAAGTTGTAGGCTCTGCTTTAATTTGGAAACATCTGTCCATAGGCAAGAGACAACTGTCAATGAGATACTAGCTCACAAGCATTTCTTAGTCTCTTTAGACAGTTAGTTACCGCATTGAATCAGGTAGCAATTCTATGAAAGATGACACATTTAGTACCCATCATGAGTCTGGGTACTATAACATTTATAAGCAATTTGATGTTATACATTTTTCCTCTTCTGCACTAAAATCAGTAAGTAAATTCTGCCCCCTCCCAGCTTCCCACAAGAAACAGTATTGTTTTTTTCTAAATAAGAGAATACAAGTAGAGTTTGTCACCAATACTGTATCAAATAACAAACTACCACACAGCACAAAATAAAAATGCTTCGACTGACAGTGAAACCTAACTTGGTGGTACCATCCTTAACTCCAGCTGACAGGAGCAACAAAGTTGTAACATATTTCACAATATTTAGTGATCATTCATCAGCAGAAATGACTGATCAATACCGCATTCAATTGTTGAATTTACAGAGTCCCAAAGGCAAAAATTTCAAAGAAATATTGAGAATTAAAAAAAAAAAAAGAGAGAGAGAGAAAGGAAGAAAGAAAATAAATTGTTCAAAAAAATCATTTTCCTTAAAGCTTTCTTCAGTTCTAAAGCTAGAAGAGTTGTGAACTACTTAGAAATTTTTCATCCAAGTTTCTTTATTTTGTATATAGGACAAATAGAGACCACCTATATAGACAATTCCTGAAGCTCAACTTTCTTACAGCATTTGTAAATTCAATTAAGTGTGAATCCCAGATTTCACTCTTGATTTATTTGAGCTCCCTGAACAGGAGAACAGGTTCACAACATTGTCCATTTGAGCTTGCTCAGGTGTCAGAGGGGCCCACAAAGGGGAGCTTAGGCATTCAGACTGCTTCATCAGCAGGAGTCCCATAAGATCATGATCCCAATTAGCAGGGCAGGACATAAAACTCAAAACATTTGCAAACAGCTCATCTCCGACAACAACTACTAACTTTTCCTCACATGACTGTTTATATGGATCTATTACTTGGAGGGTAATAAGCATTAGCCACCTATCTGGAAAGGGATGAATGGATTTTACTCAAATCAGAATTATAATATAACCCTCCAAAATTAACATCTGACCTGGAAGCAACTAATTCTTTAACCTCTACAATTGCTGCTCTTTGTTTTAATAACAATAAGGTTTCTTGAGCAGATTTCAGAGGTTCAGATGCACCCTTCTTAGCCAAATTGAGGAAAAAAGAAACAAACAACCCCCCAAACTTCATTGTCTATGAAAACATGAATGAGTAGCAGCTAAGGCGTAAAGTCTCATTTGGCTGGTTTTCCTCTTGGCTCTCTAAATATTTTTATTGTTGAGACAAGTACATTCTGGACAGCTGGAGCAGTCCACCTAAATACACTTGGTCTGCTGAACTCTGTATTAGCAGAAAACTGAAGGACGATGAAGGAAGCTTAAAGACTGCAAGATTGTTTTTGCTTCTCCTAAATGATTTCCAACCGGTATCTACTTTTTTCTGACATTCTTTATAACAAGTCCTGAAAGCTTTCACTCTGGTGGGTTGTGCAGGGTTAAGGGGGCTACACTGAAGTCGACCACAATCAGAATCCCTAAAATTTCATATATGAAAAGATGATTATTTGCCACAGCAATTAAGTCCAGGAACCCCAACACAGAAGTCTGACGCTACTCATGGAAGAGTATTGTGTAATCACGATCTACAAGCTAGTCATCTCTACAAGCTACGGTTTTGCACCCCCAAACTTTCTGAAAGCATTTTCCTCTACTTTCTTCTTCCTCTTAAAAAGCTCCATTTCTCTTGATTACTGTGCTAAATAGGAGCTCCTTCGCAAAATATTAACTTCACTGGCAACAGCAGTCTTCAAATATTTGTAAGGAATTACAGCCATCTCACATAAAACAGAGGAAATTTCAAAAGAAAAGGAAATAAAGAGCTAGAAAAAATAATTTACAATGATTACAGTAAAAGAGTAAATGACTTATAATTTAGCTATTCCCTAACTAAAACCTGAAATGCAGCAAAGGGGAAAAGTACAACAATACATAAATATTAAGTCATTGCATAAAATCTTGGTGACAAACAAGTACAAAATAACTTCTTAATACTAGAAATACAAGTTGTCAAACTCATATAAAGTAAGAATTCAACAAACAACAGTTCTTCCTTCTTTCTGAGCTATCATACCATAATTTAAACCATGACTTAAAACTCTATCACAGTTCATGCAAACAATAGCTTCTGCTTTTGAAGCAGAAGCCTATACATGCGGAGGCGAATTTGGTGCTACATATCACTGAGGTCAAAAAGCAGGGTGAAATTAAAAATAAGGATTAAATGTTTATAGTAGATAATGAACACAGTTGTACTTACCCTACTCACTAAACAAAATTCAAAACTTTACCGAATACTAAATATCTTAAGAAGCAACTTAAAGACTTTGAAGGCACTTCAATCTTTCAAATAACAACCTTGCTTGGAATCTCTCATAATTCATTCAACAAACAGCTGTAGCACATTTTTTACATTAAACTAGGATATTAAGCTTGATAGAATACCAGTCTGACTTCATCAGTCAGACTGATTTCTTTGTTCCAAGTATTTGGTTTCAATGAGTCACTGACCACATTCAAAATAGCAGTAGTTGAACAAGGGGTTCTAGACACACCACTTCTTCTGGAGCCTGGGCATCAATGGAAGGCAACTATCACCACCACTGCAACAGCTAAAAGAGCTAGTCCTGGTTTATTATTACTTAAATGAGTGAACACATCCTTGAAGGACATGCATGAGTCTAAAACATTTAAAAAACGTATTTTTAAAGGGATGTTTATGTCAGCCTCTAAATACTGCAGTTAGTTAAAATAATCCCCAGAGCTTTTTTAGGACCTTCAGAAATGCAGCTATTTGTCAGCAGCAATCCTGAGAAATCCCCCACAGACACACAAGTGCTTACACAAGATACCCAGGAATGCACATACTTACACCAAGAGCTGGAAAGAGCCATGAGCTCTTAGAGTGTAGGATCGTATGCTGCTCACACTAGGCTAGGCAAAGGTTAACAGTTTTGCTTGCATAAGTATTACCTAATTTAGTCTTCACAACAGGTCTTATTACTTGCATGCATCCAGTTACACTTGATACAAATCATTCATCTAGAAAGACATAGCACATGGGTTTCTAAAAAGAATGCCTACATATGTAAAAAGGAAAGTCGCGACAGACAAAACTTAGTAATAGCAGAAAAGTAGCATTCACCCTACCTGCAAGCACTGCTTGTTTACTGGGAATGAGGTTTCTGCTGGAGCACCACTGTTTTCTGGAGTGGGAAAGCTAACCTCATCTTCTACCAGTGCATACAGCATCAGGACACACTTCCTATACTTGGAGGTGGCCATTAAGTTAGTGGGTTGAGGAAAAAAATATGCTATGAAGTTGGAGCTCCCACTGCCCTCCTCCTCCCACACTAGCAGCATTTAAAATCATAAAATGCTGTCAGTTGATGGCTAAAGGATTACATCAAATATGTATTAAAAAAAGAAGCCATGAGATACCATCTAAAACATCAAGCTCCACAGCATGTATTTTCACGGCAAAAGGGAAATCATGGCACAAAAACTGTGCTGTATTTTATTTGCTATCTGTATAAACACAGACTAACACAACTTCAAGGGAAGCACTTCACAGCAGACAAACACATTCCCAGTCAAATACAAAACTAAGATTTCTTGCATATTTATAGCTTTAAACCTCTTAAGACATTGTGGAACAATTGACCAATACAGCTTTTGCATGGGCTGGTACCCCTAAAGGCTTTACTGCAAACCTCTTAGCTGTGCTGCTAGCTTCTTTCCTGCCTTTGTTACCACAGAACTATTGCCATTATTGTTACCATAATAACCTATTCCTGCTATTGTTACCATATTGTCACTAAATCAGCCTCGGTACATGCTGCTGTCACACCTTCATTTCAATAGCCTAAAAATTTTAGTTTGTGCCCTGAGAATCTGCACAGTCCCTCCAGTTCATTGGGAAATTTTCAAGCAAACAAACAAGCTGGGAAGACTTGGAACTTTGGACCTCTTGGGTAGACAATATTCACTGCATGTTCCCGGTTCAGCAACTATACAGAGAACAAGCTAGATGGTAAATCCATCATGAGAGTTTTTAAAATATTCAGCCATTCAGCCAGTACAGAAATTAAAGCTTCAAGTCATAGATGTTACATATCTGCTCACCCTTCATGATTAGATTTTCTATTTAACCTTGCTACGTTTATCTCTCCTGGGAAGAAAAGGAATGCTCCATATGTTTTGGAAAAGAAAAACCAAAAGAATATATATCCTGACATCTATGACAAACTCAGGTCAGTGTCTTAGATCACCATTTTTTTTTTTTTTTCAGTGAATGGTAGTTAACATAGATTTTTGAGAGGCTGTAAGAGAATAATTACATTATATGGTTATGTCAAGAAAGTAAATGGGAATGCTGAATCATAAACTGATGATAGAAGTTTTCACATCAGACACACGACACTGGTATCTTGGGGCAAACTCACCTTCCTCATGGATATCACTGTGAATACAACGATGTACACTGTATTCCCCCAGTGCTAGAGACAAGACCTCCCCTTTTGGCCTCATCAGACCAGAGTCATTATGTTCAACGTGCTTGTGACAGCCAGGAGCGCCAAACCACTCGCTCCTACAGGCACTCTACACTGGAAATCTCAATCTGATCTTTTCAGCATCATTAATTTGCAACCTGATTTGCAACCTGGACACTAGTCTACTCTTTTAGGCTCTAAACAGAGCACTTGAAAATAAAACAGTATTAAGCAGAGGGGAGAAAAGGAGAAAAAAAAAAAAAAAAAAAAAAAAAAAAAAAAAAAAAAAAGAAAAGCTTTCTTCCTTTTCTTCCTGATCCCCATTGAAGTATGCAACTCAGCTTTTCTACTGCAGAGCTGAACAAGAAATATTATCTTCAATCTTGTCCCTTTGATAGTGCTCCCCGGAGCAGGTCTGATGCAAGGCTGTTGGCAACTGCTCTCTTGCTGCAGCTCCTCAGAAGCTCCCCCAGTGGGAGGCAGGGGAGGGAGCACAGATGGGCCTGTTACCCTCAAGCATGGGGAGCCCAGGGAAAGAGGGCCAGGATTCTGCTACTGCACCTTAATTCCTGGGAGAGCTGCCACAATGGGTCATCTCCCCCACAAGGCTACCCAAAGAAGGAGGGAAGAGACAACCAGCAGCAATTCCCTGGGTTTCTGCCACAGCTGCACAAGTTGCAGCAGCCTGGCAGCCGCTCCATGTCCCAGCAGACGCTCAGGACCTGCAGGCGGCACCGAGTGCTCGGGGCACTTCTGCATGCCAGGCAGCAGAGAGGTGCGAGCCTCCCCCATGACGCAGGAAATCCCAAGGAGCTTATTTACAGGCAGGTTTCACTCCCATTCCACTGGTCAGACAGTTCATCCCAAAACTATTAATTTGGGCCCTGTAATCTTATTAAATAATGAACTTTACCCTGAGGCTACTTAGGCTGGGAGAACTGGGCACTTCTGCAGAAGCTGCAGCACCCACTTGCTGCAGCATGTGCCCTTGCAAGAGCTCTGTATGAAGAGCTTCTACTACTGTTAAGGTGTAGTTGTAATGCTTCCAAGTGGCTGCAAATCTTTAGGACAAGATTAATTTCTAGCACTTACTTCTATTAAAAAAAAAAAAAAAAAAAAAAAAANNNAAAAAAAAAAAAAAAAAAAAAAAAAAGCAGCAGTCCCTGTTCTCTCTGCCTAGCTTTTCCTCATAAGTTGGAAGACCTCCAACTTTATCCACACTTTTGGAAATAAGTTCTAAAGTAGAAATCATTAAAGTAGAAGTAAAGGTTTCCCATAAAGTTGTTAAGAAGTGCACTTACACATCAGTTTAATACACAGCAGTACGGCATATGTGGTGGAAGGTTAAAACAAGAAAACTGTAACATCTGCAAACATAAAAAAGTGTATTTTTCATTTGATTTAAGAAAATTCAAGCAAATGACTTTTTTACTGACAGTATAATCACATCTTCCTAGGGCTAATTACTTACAGTTTACTTATTTAATCCTTTCTAATTACTCGAGGCATTCATTTCGGCATTCTCTCATCCCAGGGACAAATATGCATAATCCCCGCTCACTTGAACAGCTCCAGAAATAAAATCAACAGAGCAACTCACAACTAAGCCTGCTCAGATGCCGAATCTCACACGACTACTCACCGCCAGCCAGGCGCAACATTTTTTTTTTGCCAGCGTAATTGCTTAACAGGTTACCCGCGCACTTCCCAGTCTCTTGACCTTTTTTTTTCCCTTTAGCTTGCTTACAGTTCCCTTTTTTTCCCAGGGAACACTTGTACTTGTCCATGCTGCACTGGTACCTTCTATAGACTTTGAGGTTTCTTTAAAAGCAGGGAAACAGTCTACAGCACGTGCATGGAAACATACAGCATCACTCAGGAGAACATCCTTACTATGTGCTGTTCTACATGCACAGTTTGAGGGTATCAAGTTTGCATCATGCTCCAGCTTGGATTCCTCCTACCTTTTCAGCACAAGCTGTTCTGAGGGAACAGCTTTATTCAGGAAACAACTGTCTGAAAAGAGTTGTCCTCTACTAAGTTTTGCATTTTTATAAAGAGCCTAATGATAAGATAAAATGAGTAACCAGCTGGATTGATACTGCGTTCCAATTTTTAAATATTTAGCTTTTCAGAATACTTGATGAATATTTAAGTATTTAAGCAATATAGGAGTCACAACATTAAGGATATAAAATAAAAGCATTCAAGCTCTAACTGGAATGTTTGAATCTGTATCTTTGGTAACCTTTTCTGTTCAGAACATTATTTGTAAAGCATGAATTCTGTGGACTACACACGGGCTACAGCAGCCTGGATATTCCAAATAGTCTGCATTAGCTGTGCTTATCGGAACTCAAGTCTGACTTCCCACGTAGCTACAGTAAAGTCTCCCAAACTTTTACACAGTGAAGCAAACAGCACTGGTGTATTAGACTTACTTCATCAGCCAGATTATCACTGTAAACTTAAAAAAAAAAAATGCAGAATAACAGTTGAACTTTTAATTCACACATTTTGTACTCTTTTTTTCCCCCATACTTCAGGGGATAATGAATGAGTTGTGTCACTATTGCTTTTGACAAGTTGCAAAACTTAAGAACATCTAAATGAAGGTCAGATTTGTTGTAAAACTTGGACATCAAAGGTCTTTCTAACAACGTCACATGCTTATATAAGTATATGCTATGCATCCTTCTTACACATCGGCGTAGTGGGAACTGCACAGCCACAAAGTTTGCCGAAAGCTACCTCTAAGCTTTCTAAGCTACGAAATTCCCGTCAGGAGCGACGATTAACGTACAACGCGGGCTGAAGCGGGCAGGGTGCCTTATCCGCGCGTCTGGGGCAGCGCTTCCAAACACAAGTGTCAAGTTACACCCTCCCGACAGCCTGTCACGCCGCAGCGGGTGACTGCGGCTTTCGGTGGCGCTGAGAAGGGACTTCGGGGCGAAGGGAAAGAGCCCGGGCTTGGTGCCGCCGTCCCCCGCCCGCTCCCGGGCACTCCGCGCAGCCGTGGGGCCCCGCGCGGAGCCGCCCGCTCCGCGGGCC
>VWPW01009983.1:199605-271231 GCA_013389825.1 Crypturellus undulatus
GGCGGGGACGCGCACAGGAACGCGCCTGGCAGCTGCGGCGCGGCCGGGGGCGCGCGGGGCGAGGGCGCCCTCTGTAGGCGGCTCCGCGCGGGGCGCCTTCCTCCCCCTCCTCCTCCTCCTCCCGAGGGGACGGCGGAGCCCAGCACCGCCTCACGCACCGGGGCTCCTCGGCTTTATTCCTTATTGCTTTATTCCTTATAATTACAAAAGTTACTGCCCCTCAGTGGAGCCTTACAACGCCGCAGATCAAAGCATAGGATTGAAGCCAGAGGACCTATTCCAGGATGCAAAACTTGTGCTTGAACTCCAACCAGTAATGCTGTGTTCCTGGTTTAGACAAAACTCTCAGAAACTCCACAAACTACTGCAGAAACTGAACTCCTTTGCAGCATGTTAATAAAACACCCACCTGACAATACCCATTTCCAGACCCAAGTATCATGCAAAGAGCATCTCTCAGACCACGAAACATGAGGAAGCACACGGTTCACACTGTGCTGCTGGGAGAGCATCAGCCGCTCTCATCACTTCCCCAGCTCTCCGCATTCTCATTCCATTCTCTTTTTCCCTTAAATTACAGAACCATCTTAGGCTCAAACACCTCTACGCAGAGAGCACTTCCACTGTCTACTCCCTACATCAGGCTTGAAGTGTCCTAACTGCAAGCTTGTAGTCACATCATGGCACTGTAAGTCACAGGCTGATCATAAGGTTTCAAGGTTTTTAACCTGTTTGCTCACTTTCTGTAATTTACTGTATGATATCTTCTAAGTACCAATGAGTGAATATGCCACTGGTCAAGGACCAACGTTCTAAAGTTTTTCCCTATTTCAGGCTGCATTTTTTTTCAGTCCCATAAAAAATGGCTAGTTTAAAGTTTACTAATTTAAAACCTTTCTTCCTTTGCTGACCACCAAAAGATTAGTATTCCTTTTGTCACCTTCAAATTAATCAGCAAATATAATTTTTAAGATTAATTTATATGAAAATGCCCAGATAAGGCCTGTAAAGCCGTTAAAGTTTTAAGCAGATTTAATACAGTGGCAATGAACTGATCTAAATACAAATGGAAAAAAAAAAGAGAGAGATATCCTTAGTAGTCAGAAATGCATATATTATGTTTTAAAGGCAATGATGGCTACTATTGACAAAGCAAGTTGTTGATGTAAACTCTGAGATTCCTTCCAATAGATTTTCTCAGTGTATTTTTAAAATTACACTAAAAATATCCAGACTCCCCCTTAATTAACTGGGTGTAATATACATCTGTTAAGCACATTCTTATTTCAAGTCTAGACATACCTTAGGTGTTCCTGCCTTATACATCCTGCTTCTGAAAAGAGGATGTGTTTCAATAACTGTTTTCTATCTGTAATCATTAGCAGTAGGAAAACTCAGAGAGCAGCCACTGTAAGAAACATGAGCTGAGACCAGGGAATTAAAAAGTGTCAATAGCAGCAAAAAAAGCAGTGGCATGCTATTGCAATTTGGTGTGTTTGCTTTTTGTAGAGTTTGCTTATTTTAGGACTTTCAAGGCTAAAACACCAAGTTGTTGAATGTTTTCTTTTGTCATTTCAGTTCTCCTTATATCTAAACTTTAGTTAGGCATAGGTTTGTGCTTGATTCAAAACACTATTGGATCTTCTGCTTAAGCAGACATATAGAGGCATGCTCAAGAGTTTTAAAATAAAAAAAGGAATAGTACCTGTTTGCTTTTGGTTAAAGACAGTCATCAGTGTTTAATGATGAGTTTCAGTATTTAATGTAAATAAATAGGAATATTTAATGTAAGACTCAGAGAGACAGGCAATGTTTTTCGTAAGTGCTGCAACTCAAACAAATACCAAAGCACCATTCTGGAATCTAAATATCAGAGCCCTACCTAAGGCACTACAAAAAAAGACCTTGATAGATATAGAACAACAACAAAAGAAACATGCCAGGTTCAATATCAAACTACTAAAACAGCAGAGTCACTAGTGAATCTTCTGCCCCTGGAATCTTTTGGTCTCAAGTTTTACTAAACATTTCTTATACTGCTTGATGCATCTAACTGAAAAATTAGTCCTAGGGAAGGTTGGAAAAAAAAAAGTGCCACATTGGATTGCAGGTTGCTCCATGTTGCTGTCTGTTTCTTTCCTCACACTCTCCTGTTTATTTAAAACACACGTATGATTTATGATAAACATTTAGGAGTGCTGCAGTTTTACTAATTGTATAGTTAATGACCTTCCTCATTCCTCACAAACAGATTTTCTTTCCTTTTCTTTTCTTTTTTTTTTTTTTTTTTTTTGAAATAAAGGCCTGCAATAGTATTTCCTTGTGTGATCCTAGAAAAGGATCTAAGCATGGTGGCTTGAAAGTCACCTGAAGCAAGTGAAATCTTAAAAAATCCCTAACTTTGATCAGGAGTCTTCTCTGTAAAACACAAACCATGGGAAACTGTTCTATGCCAAACCTTCAGCTACAGACTCTGAAATGTAGCTTTATCTGTTTGTTCTCCCTTAATGTATTGCCAAGTTGAATAACTTTAATCCAATGAGGAAGATGCCACTGTTACAAAATCATTGTCTAAAATGCTTAGACTAATAACATGGACTTTTTTTATTATCTGGAAATTTTGATTTCTTTTGGTGTAAAAAATTGTGCCTCTTGAAAATTAAAAAGACAAGAATCTTTATCTTCAGTCCTTTGACAGCAATCAATATTCAGGGCTTACAGGATTATTGGGCTTCCTTTGTTCTCAGAGATCCTTTCTAAACTGTTAAAATCAAAATTGTTGGCAGGAGACATTAGACTTCCTCAATGATACAGATGGAACAGCTGCATTAGCATAAAACCCCTGCAATCCTCACTGTATGGGAGGTGGCTGATAGAATTAAAAAATGGGTAGCACCAGGCAGCACCTCAAGAAAAGTTCACCAAAGCAAACCATTCATCTCTAAAATTGTACTAAATTTGAACAGAAAAAAAAGTAGCACACGTTTTATTCAGCTGTCTTACATAAAGTCTTTCTCTTAACTATATATACATATATATTTTTTTTCCTCTCCTCGTGACATAATGTCTCACACAAGAATTGGTAGCACAGAATATTGATTTAGCTTCCTATCAACTAGTAAATCTCTCCATGGAGCAAGGTTGTTCCTAGTTATAATCTCTGACTGTAAGAAATAAAATGATTGCTTATAAGTTTATGCTACCTCTTAAGTGAAAGCTGTGTACAATCTAAATTGTGTACAATTGAAGCCACATCACTGTATAAATTTGGATTCAATCAAAAGATTAGGATTTAACAGCACACGACCACTACACATACAAACTCTTATCATGATAGATACCTTCTAGCAGTATTCTTCAAAGGGGCACTCTGAGGAGATGTTCGGAATCCATCTGTTCCCATCTGTAATTGTGTGGTCAGCAAAATCATTATTAGTGAGTTACAGACTGCACAGTTTTGCTGAAGTTCTGAACGTTGCTCCCGAGCTGCTAGTTCAGACTACACATTTTTGTTCAGCCTATTTTACTGATTAAGAAGCCCAAACAGCGGAACTCTGTGGACATTCAGATCTGACATTCTTGCTTAGGTCCACCTTCATTTTTCAGATGAGGAGATTAGTTGAAAATGGGAGATTGGTTTTCAAGTGAGAGAAGAATGGTTCGTGGGTTTGCTGCCATTCCATTTGATATCCCTCGTAGAGAACTTCTGTGATTTGTACTTTCAAAGGTAGTGGAGGCACACAGAACCATGAGGTTTAAAAAGGGACCAGACAAATTAATGAAAAAACGGGACTATAAATAAAGAAATGGGAAAGGATAGAGGAACACTGACCAAAATTACTAATTGAATCAGTTACAGATGCTGGAAATGTGCAAGGTGAAAGCAGCCAGTTTTGTGCACTCTCCCAAAATACCATGTCCAGTTGGACATGATAGACCACTGGTATTGACAGAGAGTCTAGATGGAGAGTTCGCCTGAGCCTATAGAACATTTCTTGTATTTTGAGGGAAACTGAATCAATTTCTTGCTGATTTAGATCCAAACCACTAAGTAAATTTATTCTTGTCTTCTAATCTTATTTTCAGACCACAAATACTCAGTCATAACAAAAGTACCTATTTTTACACATCAGTATTGTACCACAAACCAGTCTAACAAATAGGGTTAGAAGCAAACACACAGGAAATCTGTAAAGATTTTTTTACACTCCACAAAGAAAAGGAGTACTTTTGCCACTACTGTCACAATTTAAATTAGAAATAATCATTCCACCTTAAGAAATAGGACAAAAAAGGAGCTGAACTGAAAGACTTGCATTCATCTTTTGTACATGTAAAAAAAAATAGTAAAATGGAGTTTTATTTTGTTTTAAACAAATAACAAAACCAAGCAGAATAAAAAAAAATGTACATTCCAATCTTCCATCAGGTTACCATTACTGATAGTGCAACGGTTCTTTTTAATTTGGTACCGGGCATGACTAACTTGGTCACGATGAAGGTTTTGTTCTCTACTAAGCAATTCCTTAGTAAAAATCTTTTTGAAGGGAACATATTATATTTTATGCTGATTCAATAGAGTGCTATTGTTGCTATCAGACCTACGAATACATCCTGGGCACAAAAAACAGATACACGAGGAACTATCATCTGTAAGAATTCAAAATTCAACCCTTTCAATTTCCAAAAGGCAGCCAGCACCCACCCACTCACAAAAGTGATGACAAAGAATTAAAGAACAAAGCTGCATTGATATGCAGATTGCATCACAGGCCACAAGTAAATCCTTCCATCACTGACTGCCCAGGAAACTTCATTTTCTTAAGCACATAAGATACAGGTTGGATGAACAGATCCTACTTCCCTGCGACACAGTGAAAGCCATGCTAGTTAGAGAATATATTTAATAAGAGGCATTCTTAGATGAATGCTTGACTGTTTCCTCTTCCTAACCCAATGTGTTAATCACTCTCCACTACTTAACATGCCTGCCACATGGAAATAGATCATCTCCCAGCCAAGGCTGCCTTGAGCAGAGCACATCCATGGTTCTTCTGCTTGCTCACTTCTTTGTAAGTTGAATTTAAGTAGTCACTGCCAATCTAAAAAGCAGGTTGCATGCTGTGCTTAATCTATTTTAGAAATTCCTATCCCACTACAAACCTACAGCTATACTCCACAGGGACACTTCAACTAATCTGTCCCAGCATAAAACTCTTGAGTGCGAAGGGTAAAGCAACAGACCATTTTCAGTAGCAGATTCCAGCTGTGGAACTCAACCTAATCTCTATTGATAATGAATATAAGTCTGAATGTATTCAAAAACAAAAAACAACCCCAGCTTCTTAGTAAGCCTCCCTGCAGCGATGGCATCTTCCCAGAGCAACCAGCAGATCAGAATAGAGGAAGGAGGAGGTAAAAAGAATAGGCACAAACATAAAAAATGCTAAAGCCTGCTGATATTATATATATGTATATAAATTATATGTAAAGGTTCAGATACATGGATCATTATGTTAAAATAATTTTCAGAGATATAGTGGATAAGTAAGGATAATTTGCTTACATTTTTTGTTTTAAAATTTTGGGTTGTCATAAAAGCCATCTGTCTCCTCTTTTTTATTTTTTATTTTTTTCCCTCCCAACAGCTTTGTTTTTTCTTCCCTAATGCCCCAGCAAGTTGTGCATAATCATAGTGTAGTCACCTACATAATTATAGGATCACTCACAGTTACGCCACTCAAAAAGTCTAGAGAAAAATCTGGGGTGTGCATCTCTTCTGATTTTCTCTTTCCTGGAGATGGTGACAGTCAGGAGCAGTCCCTGTACTGCAACAGTGCTGTGCAGTCAAGGAAGACACTGGTGATGGGGCACAGGTTTGCTGCTGAGGTCTGGTGAGGCTCAACCATCTCAAACTGCAGGGCGCCTCCTTCCGCACTGCAAGGGCAACTACAGCAGTGGAGGTATGAACAGCTCTACAACCTTTACAGAATGATTTTTCAAAGCAATTTCTTTTTGGACAGATTATTCTTGTTCTTATCTAATTGTATTTATCCCTAAAGGATCCTTGCTTACTCAAATGAGAAAGGGACGTATTCATATAGTGATTCTAACAGTACAGCTCTCCCTTAGCCAGGCATATTAACAGCACAGCTTTTGATATTCGTAGCTGAAGTGCAAAATTATTGGAGTTTTAAAAATATGGAGAAAAATACATTTGCTTTTCTTCCAAACAGAACTTCAAAGTCTGGAGGTTACAGAATAGTAGTTTCATGTTTTCAGGGTGCTGTTTGTCATGTGACCTATATTAGTAAAACTGTGTAGCAGATGCCCTGTGATAAAACAATGCTGAGTGTCATTATAGTAAAACAAGTTTTCAGTTCAATCCACTCTCAGTCAAGGTCAGAAAAGACAAGACTAAATTCACTGAATTTTCAAATGCTTGCCCTGAATATACATTATCATGGTTTATAATTAAGAAAGCTCATTTCAACAGTCAGCTTCATGTTTGCGCAGCAATAGGAGTAATTATAAGACTGGTCATTCTTTCAGGTTGACTTGGACACTTGACCTTATAAGCAAACTCCCTTTTATTTTCTCTCCTAAGATGCAAAACTAAACCATTTAATTTTAACAGAATACAGAACTGTCAGCTTGACATTTCAAGGTACATTCAACTGCTTTCTCTCGGTGAAAATAAATAATCTATTCCTATATAGGTAATTAATTCTACTAACTTCCATCATGCAAACATTCAGAAATGCCAACATTTCTGCTTGCTTGAACTCTTCTTCAGTTCATCAGTTGAACGGTATTTGTTCCAGCATTCACAAGGCAAAGAGATCACCAAATTCTTGGAAATGCCAGAAAGCCTTGAGGGCACAATTGCCTTGATATTCCCCTTACCTCATGCCAGCATTCAGTGACTCACAAGGGCCCAAAGAATGTGAAATCCAAAAGGAGAACTACAATTGTTCTCAATTCTAGTTGTGTGGGCAAATTTTTCAACTGACTTCACTCAGACAAAAAAAAATAAACAAAAGCACATAGAACAGGATCTCACCTAACTTTTGCCATCTCAGATTTAAGATTCTGAAGTCAACTATTTACTTTCTCAATGTAAGAGAGGGCCCTTTTAAAAAACAACGCATTCTGGTTTTTTGAGGCAGGTATTTTCGGATAGTCATTAAGACAACTTTTCTCTCTATTGATGACAGCCCTCTGTTGATGACTTTATGCCTAATTTTGAGACCCCTAAAGATAGGAACAGCAGGTCACACACTGAGAAGCTACATCCTAAAATTTGTTCCTGTGGAGCCCCTATGCTATACGGAAGTATCCAAGAAACATATTAAGAAAGGGGGTGCGGGAAGAAAGGGAGGGGAAGGGGAGTGAAGCTAAGTGAAAAATTAAAATGCATGATATTAGTATCTAATTTGGTAATATAACTTCCAAAATGGAGCAATGCAAATAATGACATATTTCAACAAACAGTATCAATGCTTGATTACATGGACTGAAAATAAACTCTTTTAAAAAAGATGGATGACAATTACTCCTTGCTTAGATTTATTTCTTGTTCATTATTTTTGGCCAACTCTTTACTGGACCACAAAAAAAAATAGTCATTTTTAGATATGGCCAAAACAAAATCCAGTAGATTTTACTAGAAAATTAAGAGATTAGTTAATGGGCGAAAATATTCAGGCATTATAGAGGCTGAGAATGAACAATTATATACAACAGTAAAAGACCATTTTCATTTTGAAAATTAAAATTCAGTACTTTTGATAATATAGAGATTTTCCTGAGAGACCTAAGATAGGGCACAAAAGAGAAAGTGTAGACAAAATATAAATAATTATAAAGAAAATCCATTGTTTTATAAGAGATTGGAAAACTGTTACATCATAAATGCATGATCCTATTGCAATATACATTTTAATATAGTAGCTAAGAACTAATGATGGCATATTTTAAATAATCTTTATGAACTAAAATGTATTAAAAAGTAAAACAGTATTTTTATTCCCCTTCAGGTGAGACTTAGAATATTGCCCAACTCCTTTGCAAAGAAAAAGAAAACCCTGGGAGTTGCTAACCTATTTGCTCATTGATGTCAGCACAGCATTACTTGAAGATCTGAGAAATAGAATGCTTTCTAATCAAACATAATTTTCCAAGTTTATCATATTTGAAATACAGATACCTGAAACAAAGTACATTTCTGCACGTCTGGCTTGTCACAGAAGAACACTTTTGGTTTTATAGAATCACAGAATGCCTAAGGTTAGAAGGGACCTCTAGAGGTCATCTAGTCCAACCCCCCTGCACTCGCAGGGTCACTTAGAGAACATGGCACAGGACCACATCCAAGCAGGTTTTGAAGATCTCTAGAGAAGGAGACTCCACAACCTCTCTGGGCAGCCTGTTCCAGTGCTCTGTCACCCTCACTGTCAAAAAGTTCTTCCTTAAGTTCCTGTGGAACTTTTTATGCTTCAGTTTGTGGCCATTTCCTCTAGTTCTGTCGGTGGCCACCATGGAAAAGAGGCCGGCCCCATCCTCCTCACTGCCTCTCTTGAAGTACTTATAGACACTGATCAGGTCCTCTCTCAGCCTTCTCTTCTCCAGGCTGAACAAGCCCAGCTCCCTCAGCCTCTCCCCATAGGGCAGATGTTCCAGGCCCCTGATCATCCTCGTGGCCCTGCGCTGGACTCTCTCCAGCAGCTCCACATCCCTGTTGTACTGGGGGACCCAGAACTGGACACAGTGCTCCAGATGTGGCCTCACCAGGGCTGAGTAGAAAGGCAGGATCCCCTCCCTCGACCTGCTGGAGACGCTCCTCCAGGATCCCATTGGCCTTCTTGGCCACGAGGGCACACTGCTACCTCATGGTCAACCTGTCGTCCACCATGACGCCCAGGTCCTTCTCAGCAGAGCTGCTCTCCAGCAGGTCAGCCCCAGCCTGTACTGGTGTCTAGGGTTGTTTCTTCCCAGGTGCAGGACCGTGCACTTGGCCTTGTTGAATTTCATGAGGTTTCTCACCACCCAGTTGTCCAGTCTGCCCAGGTCCCTCTGGATGGCAGCGCAGCCCTCTAGGGTATCAGCTACTCCTCCCAGTTTGGTATCATCAGCAAACTTGCTGAGGGAGCACTCTGTGCCTTCATGCAGGTCATTGATGAGTAAATTGAACAAGACTGGGCCAAAGACTGACCCCTGGGGGGCACCGCTCACCACAGGCCTCCAACTAGACTCTGCACCGCTGATCACCACCTTCTGGGCTCTGCCATCCAGCCAGTTGCCAATCCACCTCACCGACCACTCATCCATCCCACACCTCTGGAGCTTGTCCAGGAGGGTGTTGTGAGGGACGGTGTCAAAAGCCTTGGTGAAGTCATGATAGATGACATCCACCGCTCTCCCCTCATCTATCCAGCTGGTCATCCCATCATAGAAGGCTATCAGGTTAGTCAGCATGATTTCTCCTTCACGAATCCATGCTGACTAGTCCTGAGCACCTTCTTGTCCTCCACGTGCCTGGAGACAACATTCAGTATGAGCCATTCCATCACTTTTCTGGGGACGGAGGTGAGGCTCACTGGCCTGTAGTTGCCCGGATCCTCATTCTTGCCTTTTTTGAAGACTGGTGTGACATTGGCCTTCTTCCAGTCCTTGAAAGCGTAACTTGGATCATCACTGATCTGAAAACAGTTACACACTTGACTGATTATATGTACAGGTCAACTCTATGAGGACTATTGTGAGCAATGTTTTCAAGAAGAGTCTTGGAATTTCACAAGTCAGTGATGCCTAACTTATAGAGTTTCTTTACTTGCACATTGTTCTGTCATTCCCTACATTTTGCATGTACTAAGGCATAGCATTTCAGGAAAACGCACTTGTAGGAACTCCCCTCAAGCTGATCACTTTAAATTATAACCATAAATATTGTTCTAACTGAGAAATGGCACCATTATTCCTTTATGTATAGCACAAGAACAAAACTGATAAAAAAACAAGATAATTTTGCTCTATGTATTCTTTCATTTATAACCATCAGCAATTAAAGCTACCAAAGTTCAGCATCTCTGAACATCACACTTGGGCAGAATTTTCAAATGTTAGAGGAGAAGTCCAACACGTTCATACACACTCTCATTACAAACTGCAAATGTCTACCCTAAAGATGAGAAAATAGTAATATGGTATATTTACCCACACTAAGCTTCTGTGCAATAAAACAAACAACCAAAACACTCCAAAATCCCCAAAACACACACAAAAACAAACAAAAAAATCATTTCAGTGCTTATTTACAGAAAAAAACAGTCGCAACTAATTTAATGGCAGCATAGAAGAGAGAGATAACTGAAAGAGTATAACAACTATGTGAAGCTTCATCTTTCCAAAGCATGGTACTTCTAGAGTCTTAGAACACTAAATTTCTGTTAAAAAATTATGACCAGAAAATAATTTCACTAAAGAAAACATTCTCCTAAATTTAGCCATTGAACCATACAATAAATTTTATTGCCTATATATTTACTATATTATGCATATAATATATAAAAGCAGCAGATAATCTGTTTTTTCTATCAACTATAGAAGCATAACCTATATTTGACTTTTATTAAACTAACAAATTGTTGATATTTATCATTTCTTCTACCTACTTGAGGAGACTGCAAAGGCTATAGTTACTTTATGCTATCTACCATGTATTCTTATGTCATCAAAGCAAAAATAACCTGCATCAAGCATCACATTCTATTAGTCACACAAATTGGAATCTATTCAAAATCATTATGTAAGAATTTATAATGGCTTTCCAGACAAATTTATAAGGTTGAACGCTATTAGTGAGGCCATAGTTAGTCAGTGGATGCAACAGAAGTTCTTGCATGAGAGGCGGCTCAACAGAAGCATGAGACATGAAAGGACAGCAGGGCCTGCAGCCTCTACTCTGCAGCTGAGAAAAATGAAGAAAAAGTGAGTTCACCAGGAGCTGTCTACTCTGAAACATCTCAGTTCAACATGATTTCATCAAATATCAAATAGAAGAGGCTAATCTTGTTTTCTAGACACTTAAATTCTATTTTCCCAGGCAGATTTACCCCCTGGTTTGTCTCAATGTGTCTTAAACAGAATATCTTATTCTCAAGGCTTTTTTGTATTTCTTTTTCCACGACAGGCACAATAGCATTGAATACATCAGTGTCACAGTTATTGTTTCCAAAGATTAGACATAAGACAGCAAGATATCTGTTGAAAGTAGAAAGTCTGTCACTAACACTGTTAACAATACATTTATACTTTATGAAAATATTTGCTTATACTCAAATACCAAATATTTTCACCTTGTGATCCTTACTGATTTTTAAATTATTACATATTATGCAATCATCTTGCAATAGCAGAATGCAACACAAACCTTCATTAGGTCTGCTGGGGCCTGTCATTTTGTTTGTCATTTTTTTTTTTGCCTAAATATAAATAAAACATTGACAATACTGCAGTTAAAAATATTAATATATAAATATATTAATAAATATTTGGGGAATGTTTTATATACAAAAGGCATCCTGCTGTTTAGTCATATGCATGCCACCAGAATGCTTAATGCTAAATAAATAAAATTTACATGTTTGGGTTACTGGCAGTTACTCTTGCACAATGTATCATTTATGTATATACCCTTTATTTCTGTATCTATACTTTATTGCGGTTACAAAGTGGTCTGGTTTAGAGGTCACCTCTATTATCCTTCAGCTTCTCAGCTCTCCCCAGGGGTGCTTTTCAAAGCTTGGTGTTACTTTTGTTGATTGCCTCACAGTGTTCTGGTGCCAGTGCAGTTTCAAGGGGTAAATTACTCAACACTCTAGTAATTTAGTAATTCAGCAGTTTTGCCCTAAGCCATAGGTGGGCGGGGGTGGGCAGGGAAAGAGGAGGATGCATGTTCCCAATTAACAGTAAAGCTGATGAACATCTGCTTTGAAGTGGTATTGATATTTTTAAGTACCTGGAAAGTTTTCATTAAAACATATCTGAGAAAATATAGATGTTAAATCTCCTTGCAGTGATGCAGCTGCAAAGTTACATCATAAGTGTCATTTGTAGTGGATGAATGAAACTCAGGAAAGTTTTGTGAGTCAGAAGAATGCATTTGCCTAGTCATATAAATATTGAAATTAAGGAAGTTTGGAGTTGAAAAATTATGATTTGTGTTTGCTTGGCAATGAACAGGTAGCAATTTGACTTTTTTAAAATCACAGATCATTCCATCTATATTAAAAAAGTTGCATGTTTTCATATGTCCCATATAAAGTCTAGGCAACACATATTCATAACATCATCTTTTGTAATCCTGCAGGGACTGAGCAACTACTCTGCAATTTCTCTAATGCAGGATCTTTTGGGAAACAGTACCAAGTAAGTTCCAGGTTACAGAGAAAAATCTCTCTTTAGTGGGTGTTAAACAATATCTCTTTTGCCAGAGTCAGTGGTAGAGAGTCAGTTCATGACCGTCAGTGGACCACTCAACAGGTCTTCCAATCTTTATCATTCACTGTGTAATCTGATGCATAGCAACAAAAGCCTTACAGAATTCAAAATAATTTGTTTCTCTCTGCTGTGCTTGGCCTCTAGCCATACACTGATGGCCAAGGAAATTTCATCTATGTGTGGATTCAAAAAAAAAAAAAAAGTTGTTTGAAAAAAGATTTCATTATGGAAGTTACGGAAGGTGATTTTTGCTTAAAAAAATTATGTAGACTTTATCTTCATGATGGTAGTAGCAAGCTGATGATTCAGGATTGAAATTCTAGATAATCAGACATGACTAAAAGGTTCGTTTTTCCTGGACTAGTTGCTCAGGAATTTCACAAGGGCTATTTTGAAATTAGGTGACTATTGGAGAGAAAATTAACAGATTTGAGCAGAGTTTAGTCTAAATGATATTCTTTGCTTCTGTCATATAAGGAAAAGAGGATACAATAAGGAAAACATACTGTAAGTGTATGCTGCCAGCAGGACACTTGGATCCAAGTGGGAAAACAAACAGTATATGCTTTAGTATTGCATCTCTTGGAGTTTTCCAGGACAAGCCTACCTCTCACTATAAACTTAGAGATGCTGCACATAACTATTTCATTTTTACTATAATATAAACACAATGATTAAAAAAAAATCTTTTAAGTGTCTCATTAAAAATACACACTTTTTGCTATATTGAAAAACCTGCCCTTCCTATGATGTAGTTTAAGTGCTTCCAGCAAACTGGTCTAATGCTGGAATGACTCATTCTTTTGAGTCTTATCCGACTGTCCAGAAGGAACCTGAGCTTCCTATAGAAGAGATGCATTCCTAATTTAGGTCTCCACTATACAGATAAGAAGAGACTCAAATTTGTGGTATAGTGCACAAAGAGGGCTCTCAACTGTATTCCTGCAAGAATCAGGATGGATGCTAGTCTTACTGTCCCTTTCTTCCTAGTTTTCCCACTGAACCAATGGACAGCAACGTGCACTGAACATCTGGCAAGAAACGTTCGTAGCGGCGCATTCGTCTTCTGCCCAGGCTGACAGTGACGTGCCAGGCAGCACGTCAGGGAAAGCCGGGCCTGACTGGCAACCAACAGTGACATCTGCCCAAGTCATTCAACCGACAGCCGCTTCTGGAAAAATACATTCATAGGCCAAGGGCTGTATACATAAGATAAAATGTTCAGTTGGGTTTGTGGTTAAGATGTCGTTTGTGGCTGCCAGCTCTCGCAAGATTTATGCTTTTCAGTTTGAGTGGTCTATTATATCCTGAAAGATCATTTTAGATGCTCTTGGCTCTGACTTAAGGGTTCTGTTAAAGAGCATGAAGTCTTTACTGACCAAATAAGATGTAGGATACATCTTTAGTCTTGCTGTAAATCTGATACTGCCTTTACTCCAGACATTGGGCTTTGAAAAGCTTAAAACAAATGAAAGGACATTTGATGTTATGGAAAATAACTATTTAAACTAGAAAAATATGAAAGCGCAGCATTCTGAAAATTGCTAATAGAAGTAAAGCACCTACTTGTAATTAGCGTGCCTAATGCTGGAACAAACTATCACTACAGGTCTTCCAAGCAGATATAGAGGTCCTTTTTGAAGGCCTGCTCTAGCTAAACAAGTTACAATACCCAAGCTAACAATTTCATATATGCTGTGTTATTCTGCTCAGAACAGATTTAAATCTTAGAACCCTTTTTTTTTAAAAAAAAAAAGTTCCTAGAAGAACAAAATATTTACCCATTAGTGTTTGTGTATTCTTAATCTGATGACCTTGCTTTTATGGCTGACAAAACACAAAATGTGCTCATACTGGTCTGGAAGGCATGTTCATCCTTCACTCCTCTTAGAAGCTACAGCTGTGAATGCGTTATATTTAGTAGTACTTTTTTTGTATCACACTATGCAGTAAAACAGCTATAAAAGAAAACATTCATATTATTAAAGTCTTCAAGTCCACAGCAGTCAAACTTGTAATATGAACTGCTAAATAATTTCAGAAAATTCAGTATGGTTTTAATTATGTCTAACAAATTTGTTTGAGGAAAAAAAAATAGCCACATTAATTAGTGAGCTGCCAATTGTGGCTTCCTGTTCTTGCTAAGTTTCTGCTTCTCCTTTTAAGTTGTCCCATCATGGAATGTATGGACAAACACAGTCAATGGATCTGTGCATAGTAAGAGTTGAGCTAGCAGCCCAAGCAGATAGTAATCGAGTAGGCAATAAGTCCTATTTATTCCATGACTGGCATTACAGTGTCTCTTGTCTCTGAGGAATCTAACAAAAAGAATTTTGAGGTAAAAAATAAAATTATCAATGCTTTAGAAATTAAATCTAATGAAAAAAACAGTCAGAAAAGCCAGGAACTTCTGTCATCTTTTTAGAATCATGTGGCACAAAATACCAATATATTTAAACATGCTAACCTGTAAATTAAGTAAAATTTCTTTGTCATTTCTTCTTGATTGCTTGGAAGACCAAAAAGTTAACTGCTTCTTGCAAATCTTCTATGGGGTATACAAAGATTTTATTTTATTGTATTTATTTTTTTTTTGTAAAAGTCACTGAAAAACATAAGCAAGTGCCAGGACCAGGAGATACAGGCAAGCATGTAAGTGTCTAATGGGTGTAAATTGAAACACAGGAAGTTCCACCTCCATATGAGGAAGAACTTCTTTCCTGTGAGGGTGACAGAGCCCTGGCACAGGCTGCCCAGAGAGGCTGTGGAGTCTCCTTCTCTGGAGATCTTCCAAACCCACCTGGATGCCGCCCTGTGCCACGTGCTTTGGGTGTCCCTGCTGGAGCAGGAGCGTTGGACTAGACGGTCTCTAGAGGTCCCTTCCAACCTCAGCCATTCTGTGATTCTGTGGAAGACCGATTCCCTCAAGTTAACTCTCTCCTTATACTGAGATGAGGCATGAGGAGGATGAGGGAACAAATACTTGCAGCCAGGTTGCTTTCTCTTCCTTTCAGTAAAAGGAAGTCTTCCCAGTATGTGAAATAAGGGCCAGTCCATACTAATAACATAGTCTGGAAGCACAACATGGTATGAGAAAGAAAATACTACTTTTGGAGACGGATGATTTTTGTTTCCTATGCCAGATATCAGTAAAGGAGAACTAGGTGGAGGCTGGTGCTGTGTGCTCAATAGCAGGAGGCAGAGAAAGAGAGGTATTGACTCCTGCTAAAAGTAATGAAACACTGACAGTTTGTGTTCAGCATGGGACTTATCTTAGTGGGAACAGGATAGAAATTATGGTGGTGTTATCTAATGGATGAAGCACAGAGCTACCAAATGAGACTTTTTAAGAAGCCTAAGGAAGATAAGCAACTTTCATGGTTAACTCTACAGTAGCAACAGCACTTTTGTTTGGTTAATTATCAAAAGAACTGGGTAGTGAACTGTCTGTATGGAACAAAATAGGAGAAAACTATAAGAGTAGATGAGATTATAAATTGCCTGACATATCTCTGCAGGCAGCAATACACTTTGGGACATACCATATACGCTCTCCAGCAGGACTTCATAGTCCAAGAGACTTCAGAAATGCTGAAGTGTTGTCAAGACGAAGTCCTAACACTCACCTTGAAAATCCTCCATTTCTGTAAATGCAGAAGATTATTAACATCAATCTGTTTTCAAGTTCTATTGTAAAAATAAAATAAATAAATAAAAAGTGCAAAGCAAAAGTCTCCATTATACCGAAAAGTGACAATTTCTTATCTGGAGATATGGTGGAAAGCCAGAAGAAAAAAGTCACACTATCAGTGTCAGAGGTGCCAAATGCAATATGCACTAGAAGCATATTTCAAAAAATTTTTTTTTCTTTCACAATTTACATCTTCTATTTTCTAATTTTAAGGGTTTGGGACAAAAGAGAATAGAAAATGAGAAGATTTTTTTTCTCCTTTTTTGAAGAACTACCATGACATTTCATGAGATGAATTACTTACTATGCATAAATCATTAATAAACAGGAAGGATAGCAGCATTAAATAGAAGGCTGTTAGGAAAAGCAGCAATGTACAGTACAGCACTAGCTTGTAAGTTAGTAAAATTCATTTTACTGCATGGGGCCTGTAAGGGACAAAGAAAAGATATTGTAGGGATCTTGCATACCGCTTCAACAGGAGATTAGAATGATTTACAACTTAAGTATCTACGATATATAGGGAAAAGTGGGATGTTCAATTTAGGACATATATATACACATATATCTCCCTAAAACTTGTACAGTCTATTGTAAATCATCATATTTCTATGAATTCTAGGTAACAAACAACAAATAGAACCAGGTCCAACACACAGTCTTTCCAAGAGACTGCAGATTAAACACTGAGCTGGAAACTGGTGGTTACTTAGGGACCAGTAAGCAAGACCTGTTTATATTATGGATGAACAGACAACATTTCCAAGCAACACCCACTCACCCATTCTCATATATCACATACACAGGACATCAAAAGGAGTAATCTTCAATGATCTTAGTGCAACGAGCCAAAGTTAGTAGTTTGGCTAGTAGTACTATTCCCAAGAGACACATGTGTGTGTTTGTTATGTGGGACTGGGAATCCTACTCTTAAAATAACAAATAGTCTTATTTTAAAATGACAAATAATTTTAGAATCATGAATATCTTTCAAAGTGAAAAAACAGCTCACATAAATAACAGCCCGCTCAACTTTTTTTTTTTTTTAATTAAATATTATTTTAAAGTCAGTCTGAACTGAAAATGCCCCTCCCTTCATATGAAATTAGTAGCTGTATCTAATCTAGGAAGGAGTAGGAGCTATGTATAAACACGATAAATATTGTCAGCTGTAAAAATTAAAGTTGCAGCAATCAGTAAACACAGCACTGTAGATATGGCATGCCCATTTCACAATTATGATTAACTTGTTAATCTTAAGTAGCTGACTTTCGTCTTACATTTTTCATGGAAGACTCTGCTAGTATCTATCACTAAAGCATGTTACACTACACAAAGAATAGTTTACACATGCACGCAGAATCAGCCTCTTCTGCTTATTCTTGTCATCCTTGCCTAGTTATTCTTTCATTCTAGGTTAGTCTGTTACCACCCTGTCTTTGTTTGTGAGGGACCATAAAAATTCCAGTAAAACAGGTGATCTCTTATTTTCCTAAAACATGATACATAACATATATTCAACTGCATTGCTTGGAATCATTTTTTAAGCACATGCACATCTTTTTAGTATCAGAATTTTATACAAAATGGGTTAACTATGTAAGTTAGCTTGACCTATAGACCTTGACCTATATTTCAGCTATTTTGCTGCAAGGGGAGTGAAATATATATTTCAGGAGACTGTTGTTAGTACAGAGGTGCTGTAGAAAGAAAAACAAACAAACAAAAAGCTGAAAAAAAACCATGAAACCAGGCTGAGAGAGATGCAATTAACTATGAAAACCTCATTGCCAAAAGCTCCGAGAGACTTTCACACAGTGGTTAGCATACCATAGGAAGAGGGTTAAAGTGATGCTTAGAACATACTCATGACTGGGCAGGACACTGCACCAATTTCCTTGCTTGTGTTCAAATTTTTGGCATATTTTTGGATTATTTCCCTTGTTGCCTGGTCCAGCAGCCACATTGATAAATACCAGATCACCTGAGAAAATCCTTTCCTGCATCTAACAGATACCTGGACTTAACTGAACTAGGTTTTGCTCTCAGGTAACCAGTGTAAGTTGTTTATACTGCATTACGATCAGGCAAGATTTTATGCGATAAGGAAAAACAGGAAGACTAATTACCATATCCAAAGCTGCCCAGGCCATTAAAACTATGAACACAACTGCTGTCTATAAAATGCAGTTTAGGCTACTGCTCACCTATATCAACAAATCATTAGCCAAATATATCATTCACGCCAAGAGCTTGATTATGAAAGCAAACATATTTACTATCCACATTCTGGGAGGCCAAACAGTCCCTGCCAGGTACTATTTTAAAGGAATTTAAGAAGCAATTACTGCTGGATGGAGATTCACACAAAGCTGCAGGGGCAGAGCACAGGCACATTTGAGAGGTTCTGAAGTGGCCAAACTTTGTGTACACAAAAAGACTAAACTTTTCTTGTTTCTGGGTCACAGGCGATCAAGACCTTTGACCCGTAAGCTATAGATCGCTTACGCAGGCAAATTACTTACACTGCGATACTTCGTACACAGCAGCCACCCTATGTGTCCCACCAGGCACTACAAATAGGGTGGCGTTACACTTGTGCTCGATTTGATTTGGATGGAAATGAGCCTCCCCAGGAAGCCTCCTTAAGCCTTTTAAACAGCGCCTGAGCAATGCCACGATGATTTGGTTTTAGAACCACAAGTAGTGAGACTGCTTCTTCTATTTTAGGAACTTAGCTGGTTAGGATACCATTAATGTTTAATTCTGATTTTTTTCCTTTTTTTTTTTTTTAATTACAAATTCTGCACAGTAGAGGTAAAGGACAACATATCATCACTCCATCCCTAATTTGGTACAGAACGATTTTTCCTTCTTAGAATTTTCTATTCGCTCTATATGGTCATAAATAAATACCAAAAAATCCATTGCAAAAGGAGAAGAAAAATATGCCAATTAGAATATCAGCTTGCCTAGATGTGCCCAATTCATTTTCTCATTGATGTCTGAAGCTTTTTCCTACTTCTGTTTACTCAGTAGACCAACAATTAGGTTACTGAAAATTTTAAGGAGCACCCAAAAAGCCCATGATTTCACCGGAAGAAAGGAAGAGTGATTCTAATTAGTTTTCTTCCCACGCAGGTAATCTAACAAACAAATATACCTCTGTCATAATTCAACGATTTACAATGTGAGAAATGAGATGGTTCTCTCTGACATGAGTTCAGTGCTCACTGTTCAGAAGAAGAAACATAATCATCCAGCTCTGCACATGGCTCGGACTGCTTTCTGCAGTTCAAGCACTTTCTACTCCTCCTGAAATGGTGAGATTTTAAAATGCTTACTGTGCCAAAGACAAGGACGAGGTTCGTAAGCCTAGTGAATGAGGAGCTCGTTTGGGAGAAGGGAGATCAAGATGATATTCACCCTCTCCCCAGCCTTTTTTTTTTTTTCCTCCTCTCCCCTCCTGGATTTAGGTAACAGTAACCACCCTTGTAAGGTAATACAGTGCAAGACATTGATTTGTTAGAGGAGGAATTAAAAAAAAATGCTTCTCTAATATTGCCCAGTAGACCAAGATACCAGAATTCTAGCAATGAAATGTCACATCTCCTTTATACACATCTTTCTAAATTGAAATGACTACAGAAAATAGTTATTTTTTTACAATCATAATACAGATCCTGTACTTCTTTCCCCTCCTCCTCCAGGTGCTCTGAGATGACTTTCTTGCTGCTTTTCCTTTCTTAAAGAAAATCCACAGAGCTGATAAACTTGTGGCTTTATTCTAATTCTAATTAGATTGTATTTCTATTTAGAAGAAGGATTTGTTCAAACCCTCCATGGCATTTATAATGCCACTGGAAAATGCAATAGCATTTAGCCTTACAGTTCCCTGAGTCTTTATTTTTTAAGGAAAAAAAAAAAAGAAAAACCCTCACACTGATTTCACATGTCTTTTCATCTTACAGTTGCTATGTTTAACAACTTAACAGCATACACAGATATATCTTTGTAGGTATGGGCCTTATCACCTTTTTGACTGTATCAGATTTTTGAATTCAAAAATGAGTACTTTCAAAGCAAAGTAAGATGCTAAGTAGAAAAACTGAGTGTCACTACAACATGAATCTTCTGAGATACTAGGATTGAACATTATTTTGAGCTTTCAAGTTCTTAACTTTTTAAAACACTAATTTAGTTTTGGCACATTCAAAGCAAAGTGAGTTCTCATGTTATTGGATTTATTAGTGTTAAAGTGATATTTGTTCTCCAAGTATGTCTTTTCATTGTATGCACATTAAATTAAGGTCACTAACATTATATGAGAAAAGAAAGCTGAATAGAGATAACAAAATTATAAAAACAAACAAAAAATAAACAAGCAAATCCTGTCTACAAACTACTACTTGGGATGTTTCCTTTTCATAGGCCCACAGTACAATTACTCAACATAAAGACCAAAAAAGAAAAAATTCAAATTATTAACTGGCACATTTTACACATTTAAAATTGTCATTCCACAGTATACTTTGTATTAATTTGTGTAGACTTCACCAAACAGGGCACAATAGTGGTTACTCATTTCCTAAATGATTTAACACAAATAAAAACAACGCCATAACAACATAAAAACAAGGTGATCGAAACTAAGAAAAAATAAGAAAACCACCTTTCCAATGACCATATTTTCACTCTGAACAGAAGAGGAGAAAAAAATAGAGGACTTTTTCACAGGAAGATCTAATTTCATTATTTTTCTTCTTTTCTTACTCTTTTAGTTTTCCTCCAGCTACGGCTGTCAGCTGAGGTATAATTTCTTTCATTTGCCATTCAAGTTCTGTCACCTGTATTTTTCTAAACTAACCAAGGCACTCAAATTGTATTAAAAACATTTGATACACCTAATCAAAATTGTTTAAAGGCAAGTGTATCAAAACACTATGACTGCCTATATATTGATGCAACTATCAAATCCCTAAGGATTAACATGTCTTTTTTTCATTTCCATAAATGACCCTGGATTACATTCTATATGACTCCTAAACTGAGAATTATATTCACCATAGAAAGCTACCAAAAGTAGGGATAAAAATTGTTTTGAAAGTCTCTAGACTGTATGTATTATTTCAGACTGTTTTCCCAACTTGCAAAATAATACTTTTGTTACCACAGTCACTGTTCAAAAACACTCTGCAGTGCTGGTTGACAGAAAATGTGAAGACTCATTCACTGAAATAAACTGCTTTTAGTAACAGCTGCCTGGCTGAAGCATAGTACAGAGCAAGCTAATAAGTTGGACTGAGTTCAGTGATTTAGTAACAGAAAGTGTAGGCCAAACTGTAAAACGGTTTTGTAAGTCTCTTAACAATAAGAGATCCATGCTGCTTTTGCTTGCAAATTGTCAGGATCTAATTAACGATATGTTAATAAACATTGATCTAGCTGCACGTTACAGATTTTCTCAGAAATACTCCACTATATTTCTTTTGCACGTAAGTATATTTCTCAGTCACCATCTTATGTAATTGCTCCATTTCTTCTATAGAGTTCTCCTAGCCTCCAACCTAAAGACTGTTTTAAGAAATTAAATGCTTAGATGAGAAAAAAACAAATGTTTTTCTAACTACCATGCATTACAAGACTTACTTTGATGAAACCATAGCTTTGCCAATGGGTATAATGAAATCAGGCACTAAACACACATGTATCTATGAGAATATACTTGCTCAGCTATTCATAGCCTAGTTCTTTTAAAATTGTTCTGAGCTCCCTTCCTACTCACTACACTAGAAATTGGGCCCTCAGAAGAAATATCAATGTTAGTCTAGCACACCAAGCCTCCTTCATCAAAATACCTCTGAGTTTTTAGGATATTTTAGAGCAAAATAGAATTTAACAGTTACATACAGTAGCTGTATGATGTTTTCCTTTTCAAAAACAAACAGCTTTATTATTAAAAGCTTTTTTTTTCCTAAAGTTAAATCTATATTTTTAGTTGTACTTTAACTGAAAAAGTTACTTCAGAGATATGTTATTTCTGACAACATAATTTCTCCTACAGGTTGAGAATATTTATATTAACTTTTCTATCAGTCCTTTTTCAAGTACACTAAAATATTAAACAACTAAAATAAGAAATGATTACGTAAACTTCCTTTGTAACTGATTTTAACAAAACAGGACTACCAGGACCAAAATACGTTTAAAGTAAGGTGGCTATTAAAATCTACAATCACTTCTTTACACCATGTTTATATTTCCTACAGCTTCTTTATTAGACAAGCATAAAGAACTTTATAGTTCTCTTAGAACATTTCTCTTAGAAACCAACAGAATCTATACTGTGCCTATCCAAGTGCTGGAGGCTGGAGATGTATTTCAAAAGCTGCTGTAGTAACTGAGATATTCATTAACAGATATGAGTGCTAACCAGAAAAAAATGGTGACTCAAGAAGCATGCTGGTCACCACAGCTGGACAGCAAGACTTCATCAGCTCACAGTAATTAAGGGTAAGTGTCAACACCTGAATCTTCTCCTTGCTGCTCAAGAAAAACTTCGATTGGAACAGAAGAGCAGATTAGTGACAGCTGCCTTTTAGAGTATTACTAAAATTAGAATAAAGCTAATGATTTGGTGTTGAAATAGCAAGTTGACTAGTGCTGATTGCTAAAACTACTATGTTCATCTAGTCCTAGAGGAAAGCAAGGTCTTTTTGCGTTAGTGGTTCTGGGGATTTTCCTAACAGTGGATTTTTTTCTGTGCAAAGGAGTGAGGGACAAGGGGTAAAGAGGATAAAGTGTCTTACTGCCATCCTCTAATTACTGCCTTGACTTGCTTTCTAAAATCTTTCTGATGTTTCTTCATACTAGACCTGCTGCCTGGTCAGTCACTTATTTCAGCAAGTGAAGGATGTTACAGGTCTAGTGTGGACTCTCTTAGAAAGCTAGGTGGAAAGGACTGTGTGGAATATTCATGTATGTCTGCGGATGGCTGTTTTTAACTGGAGCAATCTCACAAGGCTGGTACAGGACTCCAAGAGGCAAGCTTCCTTGTTTATTGAGACAGTACAAAATCAGGTCTCCACTGATGTTAAATACCTCACAGGGGATTTTAAGGTTGTGTTTTTGCTCTGGCCCTCAATTTTCAAATTACAGAAATGGCTTTGCAAGACAGAAACAAAAATGTTTACTGTTACTTACAATCTCAAGTGGCCTGAAACTGAGCAAAATATGCTCTTCTCTTTGCTGAGGTGAATTACTTCTCAATTGCTGTTTTTCTTTTTAAGAGCATATTTAAGCCATTGCAATTAGCTCCCAAAAGTCACTATGTACATAATGAGATAAAAGTGTTTTTCATGCTATGTGTTAGAATATCTCTTAAATACATTTCCTTCCATAATGATGCAACTATATTCCACAACAATCACACAATATTATGGAATCAAGTTTGGCTCTAAAAGATTTCTAAGCATATGCCTATCTTTAAGCAGATGTCTAGGTTTATGCGCTTTACCAAGCTTAGAATTGCATTCATACTTAGGAACTTCACTGTACTAGAATCCAGCCATTCCTAGGCATGGTTATCCAATATGTTTTCACACTTGAGACTGTCACTTCTCCAGGCTGAACAGAAAGAACACTCTCTTTATTGCATTACACTTCTATCGTCAATGTAATCATATATAGGCGCTGTGATTTCAACTTCTCTGCTTCTTGTACACAATAGGATCATTATCAGACGTATTCAGAGAGATACTTATCTTACTAGAAAAGAATACAAGCTTTTCTTAAGCGATTAATAAATTTTAAAGATTGAAGAAAGCTCTTGGTTAGATATCCAGAGTAGGAGAGGGTTACAGAATTGTATTTAGTAAGTGTTGCAATGAGCTCAACAGCTCTTAGTTGTAGGAAGCATCTTTCAGAAGGCACCTAGATTTAATTTGAAGACTCCATGAGGTAAGAAACCCATGTTTCCATTTTTTTAACCACTATCATTGTGACACACTCAAGTAAAAACACACAGCTGCATCTGATATCTTCAGCCACTTTTACATACCTCCCCATTTAAAAGTCTTATATCAAAGTATTACTCTTCCCTTAAAAATGGTTATAAATCAGAATCAGTTTGCTTTTTGGTATACTTATAAGCTTTATACCTAGCCTTTGCCATGTTTGTCTTTCTTTTGATACTATAGAAGTTTGAAAAAGTCCTTCAACTTGGAAGCAACAACAAAACCAAAAAGACAATCCTCACAATCATCTCTGACAATGTATTTTCAGAAGAAGTTTCTGGCAGGAAAAGCCTAATTAAATTAATCCTGTGAGTTTGTACAGGTTTCAGAAAGGATTGCTGAACAGTCAAATAGAGGAGAATGGTGAAAATTCAATTTGTCAGTGATCACTGGTATTTTTTTTAATGTTTTTCCCATAAGATGCTTATATCTGCAAGTATATACATGCTATAAGTGAACTTGTGCCCATAGCACATGAAGGATGAGGATATCCTGCACTCTTTACAGGCTCAAAGCTAGGATAAATTTATTTATTTATTTATTCATATCTTCCAGTGTTAGCCAACTATTCAAAATAAATCAAAAAGATGCTTATAAATGAGGTCTGTTGTACAAATCATGGATGACAAGAGGTGTTATCTTCTCTTTTTTTAATTATAGCTGTAAGTCCCAAAGTATAGTTGAGTTGCAAAAACGTAAGACGGATACATGAAACCTCCAAACTGCTGGAGCCCTCCAATTACAAATGTGGGCAACCTAAGGAAAAGGATCATTGAGTTTTTTTTTAAGAAAGAACAATTCTAGTCCTCAAATACTTATTTTGTTTAACTATTATTTTGTTCCTGGTATTATATGGTGAGCAGGAATTTACTTTGATGACTTAAAAATGAATTTGGAAAGTAAGAGTCAAGTTTTCAGCCACACAGACAAGAATTGCTTCAGTCACATAACGTTTTTAAACAAACTAGGAACTCCAGCTGAGGACTTCAAGGCAAAGTGTAGATCATCTACCTAATTCTGCCATTAAACTTCTTTATTATTGCAGAACTAACAAAATTGAACCGTGTGTTGTGCTAACAATCCTGGATCAATTACCCATCAGTTCCATATTTCAGACAACCACAAAAGGCTCAGGGGGTGCAAACTCATCCCTGGGCTTTCGCCTTGTAAAGCAACACTTGATGCAACTCCACAGTTTCGTGTGAGAAATTCTCTAGCTAACTCTGGACAGATATACACGGTGCAAATTAGAGATATGACACCAAGTCCTGAAAGGAGCAGGCATTGTGGTTGCCCCAGTTATTATGTCTCTTGAACACGTTAATTAGCTTCTCCTTTTGGGGTAGCTCAGCAATGTCTGTACTGCTTTCCATCATACAAAGTAAACATTGGTTTTGATTTCAGTGAGACTCTAAGACCCCTCACAAATACAGGCTTGCTCAATGCCAGACATGTTGCTGAGGTCTTCTGCAAACCAGCTATATATTTTAATGTGACAAACCAGCAGAATATTATTGAATACAATTTTTTTTAATTTTCATTTTCTCATCTGTTATTTTGGAATTGCTTTCTTTTTAAGCACTTTCTTTTCTCTGCTATTTTTTTTTTTTTACTCTCCACTAAAAAAAATTGCAAAGAGTCCATACCCTTCCTTATTCCACATCAAGATCTTCAGCCTTGGTTTCACTCACACATTCTTGTGATGTTTCAAACAGTCTTAAAAACTTTGATTCCCTGAACACAAGATTTTGTGCAAGAAACAACAAAAAAAGGGAACTTGCTGATGACTGAAGACACAAAGCAGCTGACCTAAATCCATTAGTAACATCTAAATATTTTGAAGCATCTTTTCAGGATAGTGACCTTGTACCTTTATGTGCCTATTTTTAATGAAGATCATTATGCTGGTATTTTTCTCTTAACACTTTACATGTCCCAGATATATAAAAGTATGGATGTTTATATCAGTTTCCTTATCGATAGAGCATAACTGCACTAAGGTTTCTAATAAGTACAGATATTTCTTTTTTAATTTTATCTATTGAAGAGAGTCAGGAGGTTCTAAAGAAGAAATGTTTACTCAAATTTTTATGAAGACATGTCCTATCAGTATTTTAAGTAAAAAAAAACTCGATATTGTGTCTGTTGTATTATCCTGTTATATATATTACTTTATTAGGAATGCCATGTCACCTCTGTTGCTGTTATGTGCTGAATATTGCCTAAAAGACAGAGGAAAAGTTGCTTCCAGCAGGTTGGTGAATAAACCTCTACACTATTTTTCTAATAGATTCTGCCAAAATCCTACTGCTGACATATAGTGTTGAAAAAATAATGACAATATGACTCTCCAATAATTTTCCCTTCTTAATTAGTGGAAAATGTTCTCTCTCTCTGTATTCATAAATGCTTCTAGGCTCATACAAGACAACCAGATTTTAATGCTTCTCTAAAGTGAGCAGCAAGTATACCTATTCTTCACAGGTATACTTTTCAATCTGTAATTCAAAGAGCAATAAAATCATGCAGTTTTTGCTATAGGTCAAAAGCAGCCTCCCCATGTGCACAGACTCCTTCAGCTCTCTTCAGGACTTCATTACAATTTTACCCTGTTTTCTGCCTCAGCAGGAAGTACAACTTCTAATGAAGCCATGCAGTGAACATAGTTTTAATCTAGTAATTCCTCTACTTTTATTGCTCCTTGCCAAAAACTATTGCCCTTGCCTGTCCTTAATTGTCTTTTTGTAATTGCTGTTTTCAAAATGTGACAGCTCCTTGTCTAATAGATTTCTTGGAAACATGACTTGCAATGACAGTTTGCAAAAACTACAAGTGTTCAGCCTGGAGAAGAAAAATGGCAGACATGAAAACAATCTTCAGATATTTTCAAAAAGGGAGTCATTTGTTCTCCATGTGCAAATAGCCAAGAAGTTAAGAGATTCTCATTTATCATTAGAAGAGTCCAATAGTAGGGTATTGAAACATATTACTGAAATATTGTGGAATCTGGAGAGGTACAATGTACATGCCATTATAAGTTTTGAAGGCTAGACAAATACCCGTCAGAAATTACCGAAGTTTAGCTGGGCATAAGGCTGGTGAGCTTTTAAGGTCTTTTGATTCCATGCTTGCTATCTTTTATTATTTATTTATTTATTTATTTATTTATTTATTTTTATCAGTATTCAGTGAAGTTGGGTAAATACTTAAAATGTTTCAATTCACTCCGGCATAATTAAAGAAAGGTATTTTCTGAATATCCTCCATCTACTTAAAGAGTTTGAACTTTTAAAGGGCTTTTAAGTATTTCATTTTTTCCCTTCAAACATTTCTTTTTTAGTGTGGTTTTCTCAGGTAGCATAGTTGATCAAAACTCACTCAGAAAAAAAAAAGTCCATTGTCTACCATATCATATTCTTACTGATTGGTATTATGTGACATAGGGGTTACAAGAAGTTCATACCTGAAGCAAGACAGTTCCACACATTTAAGCAGGCATGAACTGAAGATAAGAGTTCAATGACAGATGTAAAATCATTAGAATAGCATATCCCACTTGTGCCTACATCACATGTGATTTGAAGTACCTAGTATTTTGGAGAGGGGTGGGGAGAGAGGGAGGGAAGGTAAGGGTGAGATAGAAGTTTTAAGGGAATCTTCCACTATTATCACTGCCTATTTAGTGAATATCTGTTATCAAACCCGTATTATTAAAATAATATACTTGTAGCACTGCATTATTTTGCATACTCCAATTTAGACAATTGTACTCTCCGGTCGCCCTCCTTGGAGATGAACTTTGCCTGCAGGTGACAAAGCTTAGCTTGAGATTAACCCAACCTGAGAGGTCATCTGCAAGCATTTTTGAAGCATTGCCCAAAAAGAGATTGCTTTTCATTCAGCAAAAGTCATTTGCAAAGGGAAATTAGTACTGTTCAAATGCACCAGGCAAAATGAGCAGCTTTTCTCATTTTCAATATGTTAGAGAGTATGTGTAATTTTCCCAGAGGAATAAGGGAGTAAAATGAGCTCTGACTGATCTGTTGCTGGGCTGAGATAGATTGACTTGCTGACATCTATTTAAAAACAATAAAATCAAACAGCAGATAATCAAGAGAATGACTCTGAGCATGAAAAACACTTGGTAGTGAAAATGGCCAAAATAGAATGTGTCTGTCATTTCTGTAGAAGAGATGATAGAAGGGGCCATGATATTCACATTCCTACCCAGTTTCCCTCTGAAATGCATTTTTCTCATGAAACAAAACTGTAAAAAAAGGGTAAAGGAGGGGAAAAGTTCTTATTTCTCTTAAAAACATAGAGACATAATAAGCACAAATGTAATGTAAAATACTGTTGTACAAAATGCATGAATTCATGAGAAGATTAAAAAGCTTCTCTTCTATAGTGTTATTAGCTTTGGTTCAATGTAAGACACGTTTTTTAATGTTGATGAGAGAGAATTTTTCATTACTCAATAGTACCACGTTTTTATTAAGAGTATTTACTCATAAAAATGAGTGAGAAATTACCAATGAATACCATGTGCTTACCTGAACTACCTTGAGCACTTTCCTAATGTATTCACAAGTTTAATAAATAATAAGCTTAATAATTCACAAGCCAACTATTTTTTACAGAATTATTTAAAATTACAGACTCAGTGGCTAAATATATTTTTATTATTGTCAAGAATGTTGCTCAGAAATAAACCAGATTCCGTCATTATCCTTACTTTTTTTTTTTTTTTTTTTATATGGAAAAAGTGGAAAAAGTGCTGAGGACTCAAAAGTTCTATCTGGGCATGTTCCAATTTTATCCTCTTCTCAGAAGGAAATCTTCATTGTGAAGATGGATGCTGACTAGAAGTCCTGTGAAGCCTCATGCATCATAGAAACAGTTTAATTCACATGATTCTCTATTGTTGAAGAATAAAAAAAGACAGCCTTTGCCTGCAAAATATAATTCATGAGTTAAGGTGGAATTTTGCTTTCTCTTGATGTGAATAATAACACAGTTGTTCTCAAAGTTCAATTCAGTTTATCCCAAACTGTTTTTGAATTTATATTTAAAGTAACTGAATAGTTCCAACTTATATATATATTTTGGCAATTGATATTCTTTTGGCTCTTAATTTGATAACTTGGGTGAAAAAAAGAATTCATCCAGGACACTGGAGCATGTGGCAATATTCTCTTCCTAGACAGTCCTTTACCTGCCAAAGATAAAAGGCCAAAAATGCTTTAGGTTTTTTTTTTTTTTTTTTTTTTTCCCAGTGTCTCCCATTGACATTCTTCCAGTTTGTGCAAATAACTAAACAATTTGTAACATATCCCACATTCATGTTTAGATGCTAGGTTTTAGATCTGTGAACTAGTGATTTAGCTTAAGAAATTCTCACACCCATTTTGCCTCTAGCATCCCATTCCTTCCTCATGCTCTGTTGACTCCCTTCTTCAAATTGTGTTGGCTCTCCCTTTGGAGAGTCATGGTGTAAACTGGATTGCAGAAAAGATTTTGAATAACAATAAAAAGTCCGTTTTAAAGGAGTTTAGCTAAAGAAATACTAAGTAATTCTATGTATATTTAAAGTGATTCTACACTACCTTTGAGGAAAAAGAAATGAAACCGAATCCTTAAGCAGGCAAGGACATTTTCCTCTAATGAACAGACAGTTCTTTCACAAGGGTCACCTGTGTAACCTGAGTTGTAGCGACACTATTTCTTTCTTGAAGGTTCTGATAGGGCACATGAGAGGAGCCATTCAGGAATTTTTTCAGGAGTTATGTAGAGTCATATGGATACATAGACAGGTGTATGTTTGTGTAAACCATGGATTATGTTTTCTACCTGAACAGGCAGAAACTAGGTAAAAGTGTGATTTAACATTTGCTGCTAGATGATTTATAAAGCTATAAAAACCAACGGCAGATAACACAATAGCATCAAGCTGACTGACATTCAGTCTTCTTCAGCTTGTTCCCAGCTAGTTTTACAGGACCAGAAAATCCTCAGAACGGCCAGTGCTGTGACAGGAGAGGGAGAACATAAATGTATGACTTTGCTTGTTGCGTCCGCAGTTCTAAATTTTAGCTCTTCTGTGGTGGTGTTTCTTCATAGCAGTTTGACTTACTGTGGAGCTTGGATCTGCTTTCTTTCGGGACTTCCACGGCTCCGAAGGTCATGGGTGCTTTGTGCTTGGCTAAATCTTAAATTGCTAATGTCAATGAGGATGAAGGGAATAACTGCAGCTGGCATGCCTTACTTGTATGTGTTTGCAGACAGGCTCCCTCTATACATTCCATAAATGCTTTTAAAATCGGTTCCCATTAAACAAACCAGCATGTGCTTAGGGATTTCAGTAGTCGGCTAAAAGTAATTTTCTTCCAATCAATTCAGTTTTAAAGGGTATGTATTTCCTTTATTATAAACATGCTGTTATGCTTTGGAAGACAAAGCCCTAGTTTTCCTCTCCCCTCTGCTCCCTCCCCTCCTGGAGTCTACCCCCTGCTCTGGAATGCAAGACTTTTTATTCACGTTGTCTTTCATTCCAACATTTTCAGAGTCAGCCCACAGTGGTGGGAACAGTGAAATCAGGAAGCGTATCATAACTTTCACTTAACAACCAGAACTCAAAAGAGACGAAGACGCTGACTGTAGAATTGCATTATTTGGAACCAGGGAGTGTTAGAAAATAAAAACCTCTTCTTGCCTCTTGCTATATTAAGTTTGCATTGTAAAATAACAAAATGTATGAGAAATCAGTGGTATAATCAGTGGAATAAAAACATTGGTTAATTTATAATATCTGAACAGATTAATTTTATTTTTGTTTTATTTTAGTACATATTGTCTTTATGTACATGGGCATGTGGCAGAACTGCCATTCCTCAATAAAAAAAGTACCTAAGTGCAAAACTGAAAATATGGTTTGATATTCTGTATTTGCTACCCCTGTCTATGAAGGTTATATTATTCTTTGATCCAATACGAAGTATTTCTGTACTGTGATTGGCATTTATTTTTATAGGGATGAAAAGCAGAATATGAAGTCTAGACTTCAGGTTTTATCCTGAAGAACATTTTTCCATACCCTGCTCATTCCCTGAAACCTCCTACAAGCTGCTTATGCTAATAATTTGTGTTAGATTAGGTGAAATGTGTTACTCTCAGTGTTTTGGTATTTTTTTTTCTTTAATACAAAATGTTACTTAAATACCGAAATTTTACTTAAATACTGACTATTTGTGTGTTTATGCTGTGAAACTTGAGTGTTTGCCAAGTTTATTGGTAGTTGGTGTAAAGGCAGTTGACCATATATTAGAACCCTCCAAAGAGGATCGAAGTTTACAGTTTTGTACTTTATATTGTATTTTGGTCTTTACTTCCTTTTGTGTAGAAGCAAGTTATCTTGCTACAAGTTATCTGCCTACAGAATGCAGTCTAGAGGCGCATCTTTTGCCTCTTCTTTCCTAGGAGGAAGATGAGAGGCAAATGGACTTAAGCAAAGAACCTTCAGCCATTTTCCCGGTGTGTTAAGTTGCAAGTACAACTGCTCTCTTTTGAGCCAAATGGCAAAGTCATTCCTCAGTTTTTACAATATGCTTTCAGAAGATATTTTTCCAGTGAAGTACTGAATAAAGCCTCAGCAACTAGAATACTCTGCGTTATTGCAGCCACAGTATTTGAAAGAAAATGAAGGAAGATGGAACTCTCTTTTTGATGACTGCTTTTACTTTTCAAGAGGCTTGTGTTTTGGATAAGAACTGTGACGCTCCCTGAACATGCTACCTAATTTAGCATATCCCACAGTATAGCCAAATAAAAAGGTATAAACACTGCCACTGAGACTAAGGAGTAAATAGAGAAGGAGTGTTGAACATAGGATATGAAGTAACACCACTTGTTTATGTTCCAGACAATAGTAACCTAAATGATCTTCCTTCCACTTTTAGCAGCTCTAATGATACCTCTTGCTAAGATTAGTGCCGGACACTTTAGCAGCTGGAGGCCAGTACATGATCTGAGAGTTCAAGGACAAACTATAGAATATAATGCATGAGGGACTTGGCTTTATTGCCCATTAAATGGCTGTTAAGCAGCATCAGAGGAATGAAGATTTTTCATGTATTTATGCTTAAAGGTTAAACTTCAGCTTAAAAGGACTTTTTCTTTTCAAATAGAATGTACCCAATTCTGTTTGGATATATGTTGTAGATACATTTTCATACCTAGTCCGGATTTATTATCCTGTATAACACTTATTTTACAGAAAAATGTTTTTAATTTTACTTATTTAATGCAACTAAGGTTGGTTATAAGATATTTTATTAGGTTTAGAATAAAAAATTGCGAAGAATCAGTTGCAAAACATCAGTAACAAACATGTAATGACAAGTACTGCTAAAATTCACACTCACACAGGCATATTTTATGAAAAATATTCTGGTTTGCTCCATATCTTCTATAGAGAAATCCTTGCTGAACTGCTGACATTGATGTAGTTATGAAACAACACTACTTACCTGCTCTTTCTACCATACAGTTTCAATTGAAAAAGGAATTCTTTATGAAAAATGAAATGTTCTAACCACTTTGCTGCTTTTAATTAATTTAAGGGCCACAAGGTCCTCTTGGGGTAAAGTAGCTATGAAAGTGCAATGTCATGAGGAAAACTTAGTTTGCCAAGTTAGTTCTTAGGCCTCCTGGTGCTCTTTAAAACCATTTCAAGAGTCCATGACATCTTATGTGCAATCATCCAACATCAAAATTGTTTGTGTTGCTACTTGAGCTAAAAGCAAGCTTTGTACAATATGATATTCATTCCAGGTATGAAAGCAAAATGATAGAATACCAGGAATGTGGCTTAAAAAAAAAAATATATATATATATATATATATTCACAAATTACAGGTTAGTTAATTAATCAGTAAGCTCTGGGACAGGCTATGATTCCTTTCTTGCCAGCTTTATTTTGGTACCTCAGTGGCAATTATCTCCATTCCTAATGATAGGCAAAGAAAATGTGTGATTTCATCGTGGTGGTGGTTACTAGATCTCTTTTAGCCTCAAAAAACAGACTGGAAGAATAATACTTATAAAATTTCCCTAGTCATCAGGCTGTCTTCATCTTCACCCAGACAGTTTTCTACTTTTAAGGGTTACCATCATCTGCCTTTGGCTAACCCTCCTACCCCCCAAGCCATATGAGTGAATACTTAGAAGAGCTATTGCGCTTTTTCCTTTCTGCAAACTGGACTAAGATTACTACCTAAATCCTCTTTAAAGAACACAGTGATACAAGTGACTAACATAAACATTCTCCTTGCTACTATATACAAAATGGTGAAATAAATAATTTATTAGAAGTAAAGAACTGGAAAACACTTTTTTTTTTTTTTTTAGGATCTTTTGAATTGTTTATACCATCACTTTGAATAAACTGAATTATTGGCACTCTTCAAATTTGGACTCAGATCAGAATTTTACAGATGTTTGGTTCCTTTTTTAATCAATTGAACCCTTTGCCTGAATAAGTGCTGCTTCACTGGAGAAAGGTCTATAAAATCAAGTAGTTCAGGAACTGAATGAAAATACAGAATCCAAAGCATGCAAACACTGCTGCATGTGATATCAGGATATGAACTTTGCACAAAGTGCCTATTTTTATTCCTATTATTAGCCTGGGCCAGAAAACACATGGCTTTGTCAGCAGCTACATGAACCTTTCACAAGTGGTCAGTTGCAAGCTGTATCATTCCACTAATGTGTGAAAAACCCTAGAAATAATAACAAAATCTGATGCATTTTATGATCAGATATTATTAAATGATGTTGTTAAGAACACACCCCTAAAAGAAACTTCAATTCAGTGGTTTATTTTACATAACATTTCATTCAAACCGTAAGTATTGGTTCGCACTGGACTGACTGTTTTGGATTACATCTTTCAGCTGTGTTTGATCTAGGCATCCTTAACTGGTTGGAATGAGAGGAATTGTGATGGACAGGGAGTATTTGTTGTTAGTTTTAGTTCTGATAACCAAAATTGGATCCAACTGGCAGAATGTTGTTCTGGTATTTTGCACGCAATCTGGCCTATCCATTATATGGCTCTAAGAAAGAGGTTGTAATGATTTGCTTGCAAAGGGCAGATATGGTCTCAGTTTTGAATAATTTATTCTACGTAGCTCAAAAAATACAACAGCTTGGTAAAGTGATTCCACCTTACTAAACAAAGGTTTTACTGAAAATAATAATTTTCAAAAGACCCGGTCTAAAGAAATAAAATAATTTAAAAAAGCTATATGGAGGATAACCCTATTTCTTTTAAGGGTTTCCATTTATAAGATTCAAAGAATAAAGATAAAATATGAAAATAAATACAAAAATATAAAGATAGATAAGATATTCCAAATACAGGAATAGCCTCTAATGGGGCCCTTAACCAGCAGTGGAATGTGTGAAAAAAGAATGGAAGAAAGAAACTGATGGAATGAGTGTAACACAGAAGCAGTATAGTAAATAAGAAAAGAATTATATATGGTTCAAACATGAGCATATCCTTAGAGCTGGTCTAAGGACGAAGTGCTCAGAGAAGAAAGCTGAAATGGAATTAAAATCTGTGTTAAATGTGGATGTTTATTCAAGCTGCCAATGCCTGAGTGGACTGAAGAGGAAGAAGATGGGGAAACTAAAGGGCTTGTGATGACATTCAGAATCAACAAAAGTACAAAACAGAACTTGGATTTAGCACTGATACTTACAATATTATTTTAGGATTTCTTGATAGCAATGCTTGTTAAAAAAAAGCCATGTTAAACTTGTTCTTTGAAAGTGTATGTTGTTGGTCAGTCAGAGATGACCAGATCATCTCTGGTGCATCCCTTGAACTCTGGCTGAGCTACCTTCAAAGATATTGATTCTAGCAGTCACATTATGGATTTTAAGGCACTGTATTGATATTCGATCTGGTCATTCTCCTGCTTCAAAGGTCTTGCCTACTTTGGCTTGTCAAACTTCACTCTGATATTTTTCCTAGAGATGTTTCAATGAGCTATTGCTAACATCCTAAACTAGCCACTGATGAAGAACACATGGCAAATTTAGCTAAAGGTTATCATTTTGGATGCTCTTAAAAGACAATCTCTTTTTTTCCGTTATATGTAGTCCTATGAATTGTACTAGAAAATTACTGGTCTCCTTGCTTCATTATGATTGTTTGTATCATTTTGGGATGCGCAGTTCTTGATTAAAATCTAAAAATCCCATGATCAATGTGAAAGATAGCTGAAAAAATACACTTACAAAAAAGGAATTTCCCTGTGACTTCTTATCAGTTATCATGAATATAGTTGCATCTTTAATTGTACAGTCAGCTGTGTCCAGCAGTTTTCTGAGAAAATGTTATTAGCAAATTGTATGAATTAAAAAAAATTGCTATTTGTTTTGATTTTTTTAAAGTTTTCTCTGTAAACATAGGTACAAAGAAGGAATGCCATGTGAAGGAACTTTTTTTTTAGTGTGGAAAGAAATGTAATCAAAAGAGTGCTATGCTACTTAGAACAAAAAGTTCATTGCTATTATAGCATTTTCCAACATAACATGCATGTTACACTATAAAACTATTTAAAAACTTTTTGTCATCTTCTTAGATCCCTGCAGAAAAAACAAACTCGTTTTTCTGCTTTCTTCTCTGCATTCACACAAACTTACCAGGCATCTCCCTGAAAGTATTTTTGGCAAGATAAAAGAGTTTTACAGCTCTGGAGAAAATAACCTTACTATTGCTCTTAACTATCCCCTTGATACTTTCATAAAAATGTTAGACCAAACAGAATCTCTCCAGGAAATTCCTAAACTCTAACCTTTCAGGGTCAGAGAATGCAGCAGACAGTTTGTTGTCTTGAACAGTGACCTCAGTGCAGTTCTACTCCAAACAAACTTTTAGATGCTATCTGTGTATTATCTCAGGCGAATTCAGTGCTAACCCTTAGAGATCAACAGTAGCACTTTTTGTACCACTTTCCTCACTTTCTACAAAGAATGAGGAAATGACTCTCGAATCAAGTAAGTTTTATATATAGCAATGTATTGATTCTCTCTACTTTGAGAATAGTCCCAGTTACACAAAATTTCTGTATCGCAAAAAATGTCTAAAAAGCTAAAATGTGCAATACTTCAGTCTTTAAGATAGGAATAATTTTGAAGCAAGAGCAATATTTGCACATATTTAAGTTTTTATAGGACTGAAAAAGACTTTCTTGGTTGTATAATTTCTTTCATAAATGTAGGAAATCCCTTCCTAAAAGTAGCTTAAAACTTTCTGACTTCATGTAAGCTATTACCAGCTAGAATTAACCTCAGGATTCTCAAGTAACTACAAATTAGAGAGTTTTGCAGAAATCACTGTTTTGTTCTTCTGTGAAAAAGGGCTTCTAGGGAAAAATGCCTTGTTTAACATTTTTGGAAATTTCAAATTCTGCCCACTGAGAAATACATAGTCCTTATTATTCTATTACCATACATATTATGTAAAACAAAGGGTTTTTTATGTTTATTATTCAAAAAAAAAAAAAAAAAAAGCTGTCTATGAACTGGATATTTTTTCAGTGGATTTGTCCAATACACCAAAGTCGTCAAACTAATACCAATTGTTTGTATGATATCATGTATTATAATCACCATAAGGATTCAAAATGCTAATGTGTTTCTTTGGGTACAACTGAGGTTTCAGTCATCAAATCATGTTGTTTTGGGGAAACTCCTGTGGATTCTTGGGACTTCTCAGAATAGCACACATTCCAAACTTTGATCAATGTCTTGTAGAAAAATTACTCAGTGATATCTCTTGCTATTTCGTCCACTAGTTTCTCCCAAAAGACGGAAACTTAAAGATCTTCAGTACTACTCCAGCTGTAAAAGCTTACAGCTTACTACTCCAGCTTACTCTCAGTTTAAAGTAGATTGACAGCTTCCGATAGTCAGGGGGCAGACTATGCCATTAACCTTCAAGCTTTACAAGAACCTTTGGTGTTCGGTTTTCAAATGTGATACATAACAACTGCATGTGAAGATGAAAAATGCTATAAGGAGTCCACAAATGACACCATAGTATTTGTCAGAGACTTCAAATTAAGTGGTGTTTTATTTTAGCTTTTCATAATACTTTGAAGGTGATAGATATAGAATTCCAAAAGTATGCACTTAGTATGCAAGTAGTAGATTTTTAAGGGGAGATGCAGTGTTTGTGGCTTTACTGTAATCTAATAAGTCATGGACTAGTAGGAAGCAGTGTTCAGTTGGACAACAACAACCTCTCGAAGTCTTGAAGCCCGGCAGTGTATGCAAATGGCAGGAGGAAACACACCTATGTCTTTGCGTCACTCTCATTGTGATAGCCAGGACCAGGGAATCAAAATGACCCTTTCTCGCCTCCCTGTCATGAGCTCTGTGCCTGAGAAGAACATTCTGTGCATAGAGGAAGAGCCTGTGACATCTGGACAGCCAGGAAATCTGCAATGTGGTAACTGTTGCACAGTAACAGACAAGATTATTGCGGATTTCTGCACCTTTCATACTTTAATAAGGTTGCAGTGGCAGTTCAGTCCATCCCTTCGTATCACTTATAGGCCTGCATTACTTCGTTAACAGATAGTGCCGTAAGCCACAACCATATCACATCACTGCCTCTTATCACTGTCACTCATACCATAGCTGTCAAGACACAGGTTATTTTTTAAAAAAAGTTGGCACATGGGCAATCTAGTGCAGAGTAGAGACAGAAATCCATAAAGTAATAGCTCAAAAGATGCTTGCTTTAGAGGGAAGACAGCAAGTGATTAACTGCAAGGATAAAGAGGTTCTGTAAACCTACAGTTTATATACGAAGTTATCAAATGAAAGAGCATTCAGCACAAAAAATGTGGAAGATCATGAAACTAAGTGTTGCAGTCAATCCTTCACTAAAAAAATAAGAAATAAAAATTTCAAAATAAAGACATTGACTGTATACATTTGTCTCTGTCCTGTTCCAGTTTGCATTTAAATTGGATGTAATAAATAGTGAAAACAAGTTTTATACAGAGCGAAGTGAATCCTTCTGTGAAGTGCAAAGAACTGTTTCTATTTCCACTGACTCCTATAAGATCTGAGGATGTTTTAATATTTGACTGAGACCTAATTGAAAGAAGTGTGTCAGATAAAATAACTGAGTGCAGAAAGAAGCACGGTCCTCAAGAAAAAACACCAAATGTCTCAGTGCATATAGTAACATAATAGTTTTATGAATGAGATGTGTACTTCATATTTTGTTTTGTTACTCAAAACTGCAGTTTCAAATCAGGTCTCTTAAGGAAGACTTCCTACAAATGGTTGCCAGAGTTTTTCAGAACATACATTTAAAAACTACTGCCAATGAAGTATTTTTAATATCACATTATTCAACCATCATTTGTCTGCTGTTCCTAGCTGCAAAGCTATGCCCTACTGAAGGACAGCAGTTATCAGCACAATGTAAATGCACCTTTGTTTAAGAATGCCAGTAGTGAAAGGAGTTGAAAAACTGCAGTGTTTAGCTTAGACACCACGAAGAAAATTGATCTGATTAAACCCACCTTTTTCAAGACCATTTAGGAACTTATAATAAAAAATACCCAAGTTTTCCAGATAAAAAGATTTTAAGAATCAACAAATAAGGAAGCTCTTATCTCTTTACCTTCAAGATTGCTATCTGTACATATTTCTTTTGCTATTTTTCCCATTTCCTTTTTCCTTTTTCTTTATCCTTAAGCTTTCTGTTAATGTGCACACTTTACTTGTACTTCTTTTCAAGTTGTATCACAAATCTAGCTTCTATCTGTCATTTCAACCAATATTTTATATAGGTACCTGTGACTGCAAAAGCCACGTCTGTGAAAACTCATCTTGTATTGCCATAGCTCCTACACTCATGTTATCCACAATAGAATTTGTTCTCAAACATGATCAGCTTAAATGGAATTGGAGAAGGAAAACTCTTCCACCTGAACTTAGCAGTAAGGGATCACATTTTAGTAAAACTACTTTTATTATTTTGCCATCTTTAGCTGAAGATCATTATCACCAAGCTGCATGGTCTGCTTACTGTCACTGCATTTTCCCTGATCTAGTTAATTTTATTGGCTTTCCATAGTGTATAGAATAGTGTAAATAGGGGTGCTGGAAACAGTTTTTTTTTCACATCATGTTCTACAGATTGGTCATGAGGGTACAGATGAAAAGGCTGGAAGAGGTCAGCTTCAGTTTTCTCAGACAGACTAGTGTAATGAATCCCCCATTCTCTTATCTTGGGAAAGTGCTTTTGCCAGTAAGGTACTGTATAAACGCAAGAGTGAGAGGTCGTCTCTGTCACCCGCCACTGTCACCCTTTCATGTTTTGAAAGAAAGAATACAGGCAGCTATCTCAAGAGCAGGGTTTGGGCTGTGAACCTTGAATGGCAGGGGGCACCTCTCTGCAGCACTGAGCACCTACATACTGGATAAGGATTTGATTTAAACCACACTCCTGTTCTCAGGATTTGTGGGGCAGGCAGGAAGCAGTTCTCTGCTCCAAGTGTGGTTGATCATTTCCTAGACACTGAAAAAGAATCTGGATGTTATTCTGGGAGGGTGAACTAAGAGTTAGACACCAAGCTGCTCAGCACTGTAGTATCAGGTTTGTTTGTTTGTTTAATGTAGACTTGTTTTCTAAGGATTGCACAGCCAACCTAGTAGAACCAGAAATATAATGTGCATTTGCCAAGTCACAGTTCTCTGCCATAACCACAGGGCCAACTTTCCTAATAAGGAACTAAAACAGACATGAGTCATTGTGGTTGTGGTTCCACAAAGTAACATTTTACCTTCTAATTTAATAATTATCACATTATACTGATGTTAATTTGGACTTCTCTATAATGTTTTATATTTGGCTTATGAATCTTCCTTCATATTGTGCATTTTAGAGAATCTGATAGGAGAATTCAAAAATATTTTATATGAACTGCTTTTACTACATCTGGAAATACAAAAAGTAGTGTTCTATGTTAGCATTTAAAATTCATCCTTTTGCTATCTTAAAAGTATTACCAATATTACATGAAAGCACATAAATATAAGTAGCCTTTTACTAAAATACTATTTTAAAATATTCTTTGTAAAATTCTTGCCATGTGCAAATTCTGGCCAGATGAAGTGACTTCTAAAGCCTGTACCTCATAATTTGCAGTGACCCTACATTAGTACAGGTTTTGTTGTGGACAATTATGTTCTATATTTTATAATTATTATTCTCACTTCAAAAATAGGACTCATTTACCAAATATAAAGCTGCTGGAGAAGTTTCCTAGCTGCTAATATATTTCTACCACATAAATACCATCAAAATCCCCATTAAAAAGAGAAACTTAAATATTTGGATGGTTCAGCTGAACATTAAAAGTCTTCATTTACCAAGTTAGTACTCACTGGTATCTGAAATAATAAAAGGGTAAAAGGCATTAGCTTAAAATCCACTATGCGGTAACTGTTGGGCAATGTGCTGTCTTTTTAAGTGAAGACAGCCAACCACTAGGCATTTTAACATAATAGAAACATTGCTGGTTTTAGTCCTTACTGAAAATATATTCTGAGTTAATCGAATTTGCCTGTAAGCAAACATCTCTTGTTCTCTTGCTAACCAAAGGAGGAATTTTTATGTGTCTCCTATATATTATCAGCAATCTTTAATGGAATGTCTTTACAGCTATGTAATCTACCAGAAGCACCAGAGAAGCCTGTCCTTTTGCCCCCTTATTTATACCTGATTGCTTTGGAATCATTAACAACTAAATAACACTAAAAACTGTGGTAGGTCAAACAGATACACGGATATTGCTTGTACTTTTTTAAAACAATTTACCGATTATCCCTCAATCCCTCATAATTTCTCCTAGTAAAGACCACACTGAATCTCTGAAGAAATGAAACATAGTAAACATGCTTAGCTGAATTTAGAATTCACCCGAGTATTTGCTGTTGAAATGATGCTTCAGCCTACAACTACAAGTCTATTTTTCAAGGAGGAAACCGTAAAGAGTCATGAAAGTGAAAAAAGACTTTTTCTATATTTAGAACTCATCGACAATAACAATAACATCATTTTCATTTCAGATATACATTTAACAGTGACACTCTGAACAGGGTTCTGCCTGATATGTTGTAATATGCAGCAAAAAATATACTTCAGATCCTTAGGACAGCATTACGAGGCTGAGTAGGAGAAAATATATTTCCATTGTGTCTTTGAAAAACAAACTAGAAATTTATGGTATGACCTAGTACGCAATATAAATCAAAACACTCCCATAAAATACAATTTTAGTGAAGTTGTGCTCTACTTTTGGAACCCTTTTATTTTGTTTGCTCTTTTCCAGTATGTATATAATTTGTATGTGAAAAAGTTTAATTTTATACTACTTTATTAGAAAGTTTTATTTGGGTAATGCTATATTTCTATGTTGTACTAAAAATGAAAACTAAGCAGACTCCTGCTAATCGAATCTTAAAATGTCACAGAATCCACAGGGCCAGCCCTTCACAGAAATGACTCAAAAGTTTAAACCCTGCACATTCCAGGCACGCTCAGATACTTTCCTTCTCCAGCAGGGATAAAAGCAGGCAATGCAACTTACAATTTACTATTTTATGTTTATGATTATATTGAAAATGTTCAGTACTTATGCTGAACAATTGTAGCAGAAAACTAACCAGTAGTATGCTCCAAGTTGAATTCAAGCTTTGCCAGAAATAATATACATATCATCGTATGTTTGGATGCATACTGAATGTGCAACAAATTTTCTAAATTTGTTAATTGTGCTTCCTCCAACTACAGATACATTTTCTTTAAATGTATGTTTGTGTATTCATTTCATGTAAGAAGATGCTTTGTCATGAAGCACAGCCGTATACAAGATTCTGAGAAAGCATCGAGAATGCATCACCTAATATTACACAGTGTTCAAACATGACAGAAGGACTTACAGATCCTTTGTGAGTGTCTTTCATAAAGAGCAGGAAAAGATGTATCTGCTGTAGGTATCCTGCTCAGTAAATCTGCTGTGAAGACCATAGCACTCCATGAAAGCCTCTTGCTTACAAGTGACACTGCATGTATTTACATATATACAGAACATAAGTATTTCTTTAAGATTTACCAGGTAAATGACTGACACTACTTATATAAATACCTTATAGGTTGATCCAAACTTACTGAAGTTAATAGTTCTGTAAGTTAAATTTCCTTAAATAAACTATATTTAAGGCCCAAGATAAAAAAAAAAGAAAGTAAAAACTGCTGCATAGGGATTCCCAGGGGTCAACAGAGGAAGCAGAAAAAAGGGATACAATCATCATCAGAATACCCTGGTATTGATTAGTCATCAATCAGTTAAGATTAGAATAAATTGCAACTATAATCAGCATATATCTTATATTAATTAAAGCCCAAGCAGAAATACTTCAGACTGCAGCCTGGTGACCAAAGGTAGACACTAAAAACTGTGTTGACTATTAGCAGCTAGAGAAGGCATGAAACCAAAGACAATCTTTACACTCAACAAACACTGTAAGATATTATAAAGAAAAGTAGTTTACCTCCTCTCCTAGATGTGGAGTGAGCTCTAACAAACAAAATGTCCTTGCCTATAGCATAGCTACTGGGTTGCTCTGCTGGAAGGTGAAATTTCTGTGGCTGAAAACAGAGTAGACTCATCCTGTAGTCACAACTCAGGCTTGTGAATTTGTAAAGTTAATTACAAGAAAACTTACTTATGTTCAAATTAACACTATGAGTCTTTAGAGACAATGCAGCATCTAACATGAGCGATATTTAGATTGGACTGACGAACATGTATATTTTCAGTCTCAAGCAAACTGGAGGCATTTCTGCCCATACACACCAGCCTTAATATTTGAGCCTTAATGTTGCTGTCTTAAAAAGAGCCAGGCAAATCATCCCTGTTCACCACTCAATACTGGTCACAGATGCTTCTTTTTGATTTTCCTGTATCATCTCACATTCTCTCTTCTATCCTCTGTCATCCTTGTTTCTCACAAACTTCTAGTTTTAACTGAAGAGATCACCAGAAAAATGTGACCAGGAAATCCTACTGATGCAGGATGACCTCTGCTGGCCAGAGTCCTAAATGAGCAGAAAGCAAAAGGTAACTAAAATTTAACCCTTTAATGATCCATTTAACTAGTCATATATTAGCTTTGAATACGGGTCAATCAATACCCTGTGTTTTACAATGAATTTCAGATCTTAGCTGTCAGTGTCTGGCACTTGTTGTTTTAGACTCTGAGAAGATTTATAGTTACACAGAAAACAATAATTAACTTGGATTTTTTTTCAGAAACGTTCTATAGATGTAAAGCTGTCTTGGCCTTGTTCTTCAGGTGAAGTACTACACTGGAATAAATATTCTACTTCTCACTGTGGCTTCTAGCTTGCGGCATGGTGTCCATGGTGTCATCATATCCCCAGAGATATTAGTCTAAGAGGTTTGGCTGTGGATATGTACCTGGCATCCAATACTCTTTCAGTTCCAAAGTCAAACCTAAGCTCAGTAAAGGGACAGCCTTTAGCATTCCTCTTCTAGGTTATGTAGTCCCCTACTCAGGATGTTTACTGTAAGGAATCCTGCCTTATGACATGACAACATCAAGTCTGACATCAACTGGCACACCTGAGACAGTTTATTATAGGTAGAATAAAGCACTCACGCTTTAAGACATGCAAGGAAACAGCATATTAAGGCTCCAAGGAGTGCACACTGGTTGCTAGCATAAGCTAAAGCCTATACCTCTGTCTCTTTGCTCTTACTACTGATCATGACAGTTAAATTAAGATACGATAGAGTATCTTCCCAACTTCATTCAACCACATAGCTATGATTATATACGTAGGTCTATGTGTTACGAAGGCAGACTGGATATGTAACTTAGATTCTCTAACAGTTGGGTATTCTGATAGGAAGAGATGCGTAAAGTCTGTATGGATTTAGTTCCAAATCTATAACTCTGCTGATGCAGTAAGGATGTTCAATCAAATATTTTAAACCACATATAAGTAAAAAAAAATATCTTTTTTTACTGTAGCAAGACACATTTCCTAAATTTTTAAACAAAAGCAATCACTTGCTACCATTGCTCAGTTACCTACTGCAAGCAGTTTTTGGTTGCAGTTCATTCTGGTTTTTTAGCTTAAAAAAAAAAAGGAAAGGGAAAATGATAAATTACCAAGAATATATACTATCTGTAAAACAATTCTATGATTATTATATAGAAAGAAAAATTTGATCCTACGCCTGAAAAATGCTTGTGCAGCAGCTAGCAGAGTTAAATTTTTGTAGCAGCATTTTAAAGAATGCAAGGGATAATCTTTCCATTTACAGTAATCTGGGAACATGGTGACATTAATCTCATGCCTATGGTATCTGATCACTTGGACCTTTGTAGTAATTAATATGAACTTTCTCAGTTGCTGCTAAAATTGGCTTATTCATAGTTTCCAAATAACACATTTCAACTACATATCTGCATAATTTTATTTGTTAATACAATGTAAACTACAGCTTTGGTAAAAACGATTGTTAATTTGTAATGTGATTTCAACAATAATCTTTTTACTGTTTTACAAAAATCCTAAGCAATGCCAACAATTTCCCCAAGCGGAGGAAATGCTAAAACTCAGCAAAGTGACAATAAGATGTATCACTACATTCCACATCAAGGGGACCTGACTGCAATGCATGTTGCCAAGTCGCCAAGTTAAATAAACATGTAAGTAGGTTGTTTCAATCTCTTAGCAAATCTGTTCCTCTACCCTGCTGCATCTAATGACAGAGATGCTTTTATCCGACATGCTGAAATCATGTCCTGAACACTTGAATCCACAAAAATTTAGAACCATTGCTTGTCTTAAGCATGTATGCAAACTATTGAAATATGAGATATATTTAGTATGTTCAAAGTCATTCCCTAGCAAATGTGAATGAAATTATCAGACCTAGCATAGATATTGAAGAGTTCATATAAGATTTTATAACAAGGAATTTGGATATACTGTGTTGGTCCAAAATGTAGGCTGATACTATAATTTTCAGAGGAGTTTGGTATACCTGAGAAGAAAGGCCAATAAGGCCAATCAAGAAATCATTAATGAATTTTATTATTTAAGAATATGAGCAAGACAAGTTTTTAGTTCAAACATGAAGTGATATTACATATACTCTTGTTATTAAGAGTCCAATATCTGTGAGATAGAATTATATCACAATATTTGTTTTTTTTTCCAGTAAATGGCCATCCTTCACTGGTAGTACCCCCATCCATTAAAAGTAAATACACCTCCATTAACAACCTCTCTCCTTAAAAATAGGCCAAAATGAATAGCACAAACTGTGAAATCTAGACACAAAACATTTTCTTTCTCTTGTTAAATGCAAGTTGTGATAAGGCTGTTCTATAAAACACACCCCTCATCGTCTCTTTGCCACAGGCCACCACACTTCTATGAATAATGCATAGCTAAGCATACAGAAAGGTGCTTTACAATATATAATATCAGCATTCCTTTAGTTTCCTTTTTGGAACTGTCTCTAATATAGAAGCCGTCTGAACTACTGACCTTATCCCATAAAAATGAGTGCAATGTTTCACGTCAGGGCTTCATGGAGTTTGAATTCCTTCTAGTAACAGCACTTCTGATTTTTCAAGCATCTTTCAAAATCTAAATTTCACATTCCAAGTTTAAAATATAAGTAATGGGAACGAATATCTTCCTATTCTGTGGGGACTGGGATTTATGATAAAAGAAAACCAGGCACTAAGAGCAATGTGTGCTTCATACATAAAAAAAAGGAACAGTCAGCTAAAGTCAATGTACTGATGGAAAACAGAGTGGCCTTTGATAGATGTGTAAGTATATATTTCTTAATCATGAGGAAAAGAAACATTCTGGAGTTGTAGAAAGTTCTGTAAGCTCTAGCACTAAAATTTGTTTCAGTTCAATAACCATCAGGAATGCAGTGTACTAATAAATTGTAAAAAGAGATGGAGGAATGAAGGGAAGAAAAAAAGTCTAAGTTTACTTCCAAAGGATACGGACTAATTTTATCTTAACCCGTAATTTTTAATATTTCCTGTATTTTTCGTGCCCAAAGTTTTAACAATCCTCGCCATCTCTCCCCTGCCACAACCAAGCAGAATAAAGATTATTATTTATTTAATTTAAAATTACATGAAATATTAATCTTTTGATTTAAAAAATACATACGTATGTGTGTGTATATATATATTCAAATTCCGGACTTATCACTTATTTCCACAGAAGAATTCCTAATCCATAGAATTAATTTTGCCTAAATCCTATCTAGGCTTGTAGACGTCAACCTAAATATCTTAGTTTCTCATTCTGGAGATGGGTTTTAAAATTTTCTGCACATCATTTTTCCATTGGTGGGAACACTTCCTATATGTAATGTTTTTAAGCAGACTTAGGCAAACTAAAAGGAAGGTTCCACCTTCTTTAACCCTTAATAACTCCTTTTTCTCATTAGGAATATTCACAAAATACTCCATAATGACTGTTTCAGAAAGATAATTTGTTTTCTACTCTGAAACTACTTCAGTCTCAGTCAAATTAGTCTGTGGATTTACAAACAAAGCATGCCAAATACAAATTGTCCAAATAACTCCTTATCTCAGATCCTTATTTTTAAATTTAATTCTGCAGGGAAAAAAAAAATTATCTGAGTGAGAAAGGATATTTGTACTGACTAAAGTTTAAAATACGGAGCGAAGATGGATGACTTATGAAACTTTCCTACCTATATATTCCTATATACTTGAATACTAGATTTTTCTTGTTGTTTATGAGAACGATACCAAAATTTCCAAAATGTGGGGGAAAAAAAAAACAACTATGTAGGTCAAATGTTATTCTTACTTTATACCAAGGCAATTCTGATTTTACTAGATGAAATTGTAGATCATAAAAGAGGAAATAAAATCAAAGTTATTACTGACTGGTAAGGAAGTTCCTGACAATTATTCTCTTAAATATCAGAGCTGGAGACAAGTCTTTCTATTCTAAGAAAGAATCAGTCTTTCTTAGAAACAATATCTGGCCTAGTTTAACAGCAACCACGTCAATTCAGTTAAAGACTGTTCTGCAGCTGAGGAGTCCCAAACGCTTTACTATTATTATTATTATTGTATGTTAAACAAGTAAGAATGTGCATAATTTCAGCGATTCATTTTCAGTATATTCTTCATTTCCTTCTCTCCACCAGGCAGATTTTTGTTGAAGGAAGTCAGGCATCTTTTATTAAATTTTAGCACTGCCATGTATATAGGTGATGAACAAATCAAATAGAATGTTTCATGGGTTAAAATTACATCCCAAGCTTTATTTTGAATCATGTACATGCACACTTAAACTTAGAAACCTCATACACAACTGAGACTTTTGTTAATATTAACAGACAATTTATTAGACACCGGATCTTGACAAAATTTATCGAAATTATTATCTTCCTGAATGTGTTCTTTTTTTTGGCACTGTAACCATTAGTATGCCAAATCCATGAATTTCACTATAGTTATATGACAGATATTCCACATAATTAGCCACAGGCCTGGTTGGAAATCTCAGTGCATATAAGAAATGAACTGAATCTATCTCCTACATTATTTACAGAGGGTTATCTACTTTATATTTGACAGGACACGTATATAAATATAAAATGAAATGAGGCTAGAAGTCAGGCTTCCTATTAGAATTGTGAAATACAAGATACATACACACAGAAAAAGTGATCTGACCAAATCCCATAATGCCTGGAGACTGCTAGATTTTTTATTCTCCTATTCTTGAAAACATAAGCTTCAATAGGCAGGCTTTTATTTAGTAGGTATTGAAAATTATCACATACTTACTTCCTGTGTTTTCTCCTTATTTTTTTTTCCAAAGCAATTTAATGACTGAGTGCATTTTCTTTGGCCTCTATTCAGAAGCTAGAAATAATCCAGAAGTATATTTATAAAATTTGATGGCCTGTCTCTATATTCTTACCATGGAAAAGACTGGATTTGGCAAGGTGAACTGAAGAATCAGCTTTTCCTAGACAAGCAAATGAGATGAGAAAATCCCCATAGGATTTCTCTTTAAGCAGAAGTTAGAATGTCTATTTTATGACTAGCATTGTAAAATAACTCACCTCAAGATCTCTGGTAAAACTGAAGCTTATATATCGTCCTTTCTAGCTGACTTAACACAGCAAGTTACACTTTGGGATCAGGTGAACCTGCATGGGTGAAATGAGAACCAGACTACATTTGAGCTTTGTGCAGAACTGTTTTTGAACTGTAATAAAATCTTAACTAACATTGGCAAATTATATGTAAACTAAGCACTTTCATGTACATTGGAAACTATGTATTCCTATTTTTGACAGAGTACTCCCTTAACAGATAAACTGTTGAAAGCAGTATTTCTCAAGAAGAAAAACAGATCATTCCTGATGATGTGTACTTCAAATGACTGCTTCAATTTAATGACTAACTGTACTGATATATCATAATATTATGTTAGTACTACTTTGTTATCTATGAAACTCTATGTGTCAACAAAAATTTCTTAAGAACAAGAGAAAGAGCTAATTGTAACTACCATAGATTTTATAGCACTTAGGACTGTCTTGTGTCATTAAGCCAAAGCTGCTTATATAAGACAACATCCCGATCTCCCTAAGTTTGTGAATCTTCTATGACACAGCTACTAGAATATAGTGGAAATAATTTCATATGTGTTGTACTAAGTACGATAAGGATTATCTTTTTATATGATAAAAGGGTATACAAGCTTAATTCTGTACTTAACACATCTATAAAAAGAGTAAAATGATACTTTAAATGTAGCATATATTTAAAGAAAGAACTGTAGTGGTTTTAAAGTGTTGAAAAATCTTCAGTTTATACTTTATATCTCGTAAAAGGCAATTAATTTTAAGTGGTGGCAATATACTATTCACTTCTAAAGTATCCTATCCTTAGTTTTAATGAGGGGCCAGGATTAAATACCATTTCTGGAAAGAAATAACAAAATTGCATAGATCCACATATCAGCAATTCCACCTTCAATATAACTTTACAAAACAGAAACAACAGCCTACTTTTTCTGAGATGTTTAGGAGTGTTGAATGTACTCTTATTCTTTCCTACAAAGACTGGAATTTGCAAGATGCTCTGAAGATTTATTTTTACTTATAAGAATTCCAACATGCCTGACACCTAAGAAAATCCTCCTGGGAAAGGAATTTACTTTAAATAATGGTTCAGGAATGTTATGAATAACATAATATAATAATGCAATAATACAATAACTCATCTCAAGGTAGAAAAGGAGAAGCAAATGCACAGTTCTAATCTTTTGTAATTTCAGTTTCAAAAACTCATGTATATGGTTAAACTTATTTTTCTTAGTCAAATAGACCAATATAATATACATTAATACATATTTTAACTATTCTTTATTGGTATCAGACAGAGAGTAGGATTCTAATTGTAGATTTGTAATCCATTTTAGAAATGTTTTTCAAATTTCTAGTGGAGAAAATATTCAGCGTTGTACCCATTAGGAGACATCAGAGTTACATGTGAAATTTAGACCTTTAAAAATAAGATTTCTTTTTTTCATTTTCTTCACTTTACTCATCCTAATTAATGAGGATTGGCAGTATAAATTTTGCTAATATAACTACTTGTTGTAGTCTTTGGCAGCATTTTGCTGTAATCAATTTGATTCTGCAAATACTGACTGAGAGATTCTGTCGATAAAGGAACACAGTAAATAGCTGTTAATCTCAACAACATAGTAAAGAGCTGTTAATCTCAGCTAATTTAAATTATTTGCTCTAAAATTACCTCTATAGGGGTTTTAATGTCTACATGTTCCTGTCTGGGTATTTCATATTACTGTTTTTCTCTTAGGCAGAAAGCAGGTCTCAAACTCAGAGAGTGTCAGACAACAGCAGTGTGTGGGTGTGTTTTTCAGTCAATGTGATAATCTATGAGCATTTTCCATGGAAAATAATAGTCTAGCAAAAATACAACGCAACAACAAATGGAAACAAATCAAAAAATGGAAAATAATTCCGTTTCCAAAGGTACCTGAATTTGGAACAATGCTTCTGAGATTAGCCAACATAACTTCTCATTATAAAACCTGGGCTGAACATGACAATAGCTCTAGCAAATATCATAGATTCATTATGATGTCCGATATACTATTAAAATGTTATGTCCGTGTTCTCTGTAACAACATATGAAATGTGTCAGAATAATGCTTGCTTTCTATACACTAACATGTTTTAAATTAAGCTGAAATCAGGTTTTGATGTTAATGTGACAGTCAGCAATATATTTTTATAATAAAATGCATTTACAATTTAAATATATTTTTAAATTGTTAATGTAGCAATCACTGAGATTCCACATGCTCTATTGGTCTTCAGGCAACAAAAATTCATATTTTGCATATTTTGCATTTCATATTTTGCAATGGTTTTTCCATAACCATTTGTATGGTTATTCTATTTTAATTAGAGGGAAAAAAAGTCTAATTAGGTTTGGGAATCAAAATTCAGCAAATGATATTAAATTAGATACTGCGGCCCTAAGCACTCTATTTAGCACATTTAAATATCTAAATATTTCATGACTTCAAGTAAGACAAGAGTCTTTCCCTGTAGTCTAGGCTGCTTCATGTTCCTTTCAAAGCATTAATTGCTTCCAAAATAAGATCTTTTCAGGGACAACTATATAATTTCCTGTCACATCTGACTCTTACCAGTGCACTCAGATGGAATTTGGTTATCAGCTGGAAAATGCAGACATATTAAACTTGAGTCTGTACTAGCAAGTATGCTGCACGTTGTTAGAATCAGACAATACCAGAAATGACACAAACATTAATGGCACAGATATGCAGCACTTTTAAATTACTGACCCAGTGTGACATTTTTTATTAATTTTGTGCTTTCTGTCTGAGTAGCTAAACCAGACTTTTTCAGTACTTCAGCCAATGTTACAGGATATTTCCCTGAAGCCTTCCAGACAGTTCTTTCCTAAACTCAAAAACCTCTCACAGCAAAATCTTAGCTTGACATTTTATATCATCAGCGGTTACCGGTTACTGGCAATTTCCGGAAGAAGTAACTAAAAACTACAATTTCTGTCAGCTAGTACAGAAGCTGTGATCTTTCTCCCTCCTGAAGCAGGGAGGGTGAATTAAATAAGAAAGATATTAGGTAGAAAATAACCTCAGAGTGAACTACATTGCTGGAAATATAATTTCAGTGGCTTCAAACTTCACTATTCTTCTCAGAAGAATGCAGACAAATGTCAGTGTTAGGGGTGGTTGTTTGCTCCCATATAAGATGATTTTCTTTTTAATTGGTGACAACATCTGGAATCCTTGCTTAAAACATCTCCAGAATTTGTTTAAGGAAATTAAGTCTTCAGTATTTAAGAAAATCTTCATCATAGCAAAGAATATGTCTGTTAATTAGGGATAGTTAGTTAGCGATAGTAAAGTTAGTTATTTGCCATTATTTGGACACCAAAAAATGTGTTACTGAAGGCTCCATTATGCAAGACAGAAAAGCAATAAAGAAAATGTTTCTTGGTCTATAGTGCTCAAACGCCAAAACAAAAGGGAAAATAGAAATGTAGAATATTAGCTAACTATAACATCAGTTCATGCAATAAGGAAATACTGACATTAAATGTAGTAACTTTGTTCCTCTTGGTTGCTTAGTGTTCACATTCGATAATAATTGCCTGTGTCTGTCCCCATATTTTATCTTAGAGATTTGTTTTTCAATACGTAGGAATCTTAACAGTTTGATCCAGAAGGTTGTTCAAAAATACTTCTACAGTGGTCCACAAATTTAGATGTGTCAATCTTTCACCTCATGAAGATGGTGTTCCATTTAGTCTGCCATGTTTTACAGAATCAGATGCATTAAGAACAATTATCTAAAATATCTAAATGGGCTGCCTCTTAAACTGGCCTAGAAGGGATGTAATGCTAAATCTGCATGCTCCCTCTCCAGGAGTAAGATGATAAATTCCACTTTTCCTCACTTGCATCTGCAGCAGGGGAGACCTAGAACAGAAACAGTAAGCAGAATATACAGCTCTTGGGTAATAAATTGCCCATTGGCTAAAGGTTAGTTTGAAATCCTCAGGACACAGCTTTGCATCCACACCTAATTTGGCTCACAGATTTCATCTTGGGTCATTCATGGAAGCGTCTTTACTATGAGACTTACTAGTATTTGGGCCTTCTAACATGGCTGATATTTACACCATTTGGTTTGAACAGCTGACTGAGGCTGGAGAGATTTTGTTCTGATCTCTGTTTTCATACTTGTGGGCTGAGCATGCCTGTAGAACTGAGTGCCCTGAGGAAGGAAGAAGGTATCCAGGCTGGGACTTCTCCTCAGAGACTCAGCTTCAGCTAAGGTTTCGGATAAGAGAGGGTCAGTGATGTAGTGAACACAAACTGCCAGGCAGACACTCTAAAGCAGGGAGAATGTACCTGCCTTTGGAGAAACAAGGGCAGATAGTGATATCAGTGCTGCCTAAATGAGTGGCTAAGTGCCTAAAGTAGGGTACACTATCACTAAAGTACTTTCGAGAAACATAGCTGAGTGAAAATCCAGCTATACATCCATCTCCAGGTATCTTCTAACTGAAACACTGTTTCATGATAATTTTATTTTGGTCATATTTTGACTTTATCTGTTCTTTTCTCAGGCACAGTATTTGTTCCAGTAAACACTGATAAAAGAGGTCAACTGTGTTGTTTATGTAACTTCTATTTCTGTCTTATTCATGTTCCAACAGTACCATAACACTTTTCAATACTTGAGCCCAGGATTATGAATTCTTGGTTTCTGGCATTTCTCTCAAGCTTTTTGACAGAAAAAAAAAGTCTAGAGGAGGTCAGCAGTTTACAACTTTTTATTATTCTAATAATAATAGCACTGAAGTTTTGCTGAGATTAACATGTCACTAGTGCTATTAATCTACATTTGATCTCCCCAATCTCTCATCAAGTAAGTCCAGAAGTATGAAATATATATATACACATATATAATTTATATGTATTCATTTCAGCAATATTTAGCAAGACTGCTGAAAAACAATTAAATGTGCTTGTGACTGCTGCTCACAGCTACCAAACTGTTCATTTTAAATTGTTTTTCCGTACACTTTCTCATTGAAAGAATACATCTGGCTATAGCAAAAATTTTAAAACAACCTGTATTTCTCCTGTGTATGCATGGTCCCTATTACAGCAGTGTTTGGCCACTTCCTGCTCTTTAATGTATTCCTTCTTACTTCTTGGTTAGGTATCACTACTAATCTCCTTTTATAAAATACAGAGTCTACAGATTACATACAGAAAAATACTGGATTATTTAGATGTATGTATCACAACTATTTGGCTTTTAAAGCCAGAGTACTAGTACAAGCACTATGGCAGACAAATTAAATATATATGCTCAAATACACCATAGGAAGAAATGGAATGAAATTCAGCACAGCTCCTGTGTTGAGCAGAAGTCATCTGAGCTATCGAGATGCAGGCACTCCTGTATGAATGGCTTCTGTGCTACTGCAAGGTAGAATATAATTTTTTCACAGTCTAGCCCCAAGGGAAATGCCTCAGTCACAGTAATTTCTCCTCTGCTCTTGGACGAGTGTCCTCTTATGCTCTGTGGAAAAACATCTTTGTGTATATTTTACCTCTTGTACCACAAGCAGTTCTGTTTGCATGTGCACTGCAATTCACAGGTGCCTCACTTAAATGACTCCAGATAGAAATGCCAGATACTTAAATAATGTATGATGTGATATGCTTTACTGTGAATGACAAATAATGCTGCCATTATAACTGACACATGTATGATGTATGAAGGTTCTGCTGCTGTTATTAAAATATTTAGAGTATTGATAACAAAGCAGTTACTCAATTTCTGCAAAATAATGCATACTGATTTTTTGAATTAAATAAACAGTATGAATGGCCAAGGTTACATTTGAAACATTTACTGAAAAAAGATCTTGTCTAGTAACTCACTTGATTATCTCACCTTAGATATGGTAAATATCCGATTAATACACGCCACCATTGTATTATGAAACTAATTATCTTAACATGAGTTTCCATGCTAATCTGGGCTCTTAAAAATTAGGATTTGTCATACACAGCTCTGAAGGCAATTATAAAATAGTAAACCTGTCTTTTCAATGAACGTCTGAGGGTAAAAGCTGAATTTTTAACCACGCAGTTCTATCTCTGTATTTTCAAGTTTGTGGTACTATGTAGTTTCTTACTCTATTAACTGTAATTTTAAAGTGTTACATATGTGTTAGAAAGAAGGGATAGTCTCAAGAAATAATGCTGCTAAAAATATAATTTACATACAAATATCAATATTGATATAGATTCAACTATACTTAAATTATCTCCGGAGTTTTAGTTTGAAAATTACAACAATTTCTATTTCAAAAACAGTTTTCTCTGGACCAATACTTTGTACCAATAGTAGATTGTGCCTTATTTACTAATAAGTAGACTGGAAAGACTCAATTTGTTTAAAATTTTGAGGTTAATGTGTAATATGTTCATTGAAATGAAACTCTGGAAACTTGGAAATGCATAATGTGCATTATGTGCATTATGATGAATGAGATTCATCACCATTTCTAACAAGAAGTTAGAAACACATCTCAGTGTTAAAAATGTGCCTCGCTTCTATGATAGATGCCTGGTAACAGTATGATTCAGAGCAAAAAAACACATAATGTTGCTTTTCTTTCCAGACAAGAGGAAAGTCAGAGCAAGACTGAAGGGAAAACATTGGCAAGATGGATGCTGGCTGGATGGTCTAAAAAATAAACTTCCTTCATCTATACTTCATGTTTTAAGCTTTGTGTTGGCTTTGTTTCTAGCTGGATGGGGAACAGTTTTGCAAAACTATTTTCTCTCAAATACAAAAGAGATTTTATTAAGGGATAAAGAGAGAAACATTAATCTGGCAATTTACTTGATTAGTCAAATGGAATACACTGGCTATTTTTACATATCTCTTGTGCTTACTTTAAGTCTTGTATCTCTTATGGCATATGTTTCTTGTTCTCATCTTTCCTCTCTGTCACAATGGAAAAGGGTTGCCCTGACAACTGAAGTTTACTTTTGTTATATTTTTTATGGAACTGTTTGCATATTTTTGCATTACTTTTTCTATTTCCCATTGGAAATCAACAGTGATCCATTCTTTCACATTGCCCAGTGCTATCTTCAACTATGTTTAAATAATGATTTGTTAGTTGGAACTCCAAGGAAGAAATTTGACATAGACTTTGATAAGAACATCCGTAGAAACAACATTCACACAGAGGGATTATTACTTATAATGATCATGTGCTTGGCACTGCTCAGATTGAATAAAGTTTACTAAATAAGGCTAACGACCTAGTTGCTGAAAGGCCTATCAATGGCCTTATTTGATTTTTACCCAACTTTACACGCATTGAAACCAAGTTGTAGTTTGTATTACCCCTGATCCTCTGCACCGCATTCACTTAAAAAATCCACTTCTTTGAAAAGTATTTTAATGCAAGCAGCAATACTGTAAATAGAAAGCACTGAAACTAATGTTCTGACTCTTACAGTGAAGATCTGTAGGAATGAGTTCCAAGTTTTCTGAAAATACAGTTTTCCTGGCTACAGTAGCTATGAGGCTGTTTCACCACACCTGTAAGATCACTTACATTTAAAAGCAGTTTTCAAGTCATAACTTCTCAAGTCATAACAATTTTTGTGGTCTAGTTTTTAAAGGATGATTTAACATTGTTTTGGATTCCTGGTTTTTCTTCTCCAACCATAAAGACAACAAGGAGATAATAAGGCAATAAGGATAATAAGGCTTGTGAAGGTAAACAGGCATAAAATACACATAGAGCCTTGGAAATATCACCTTTAAGTTCTTATCATAGTAGTTTGAAGTGATAATGATTCTATATTTACTTTAGTTAAAATTAATTAAAATAGTGAAAAACATTAGCGATCTAACAAAACTGAGACACAAATCTTTACGCCACAAAGACACTAAGAACTATAAAGACCAATAGACAAACTGAAACAGATTTTTTTTACATTTTTACTCAGATAGATGTAAATTCAAGAGAGAAAAAAAAAAGAAAAAAGAGAAAATTTAAAGGCTGATGAGAAAAATGCCTCTTGTAAGATTTGCTATATATTTTCCATAATTTGGAGGTATTAGCCAAATTAAAGAATATGTAAGCAGGATCAAGTCTGTGTTGAACGTTGTCGAACTTGTAATACAATAATGAAGTGAAATGAAAATTCCACTACATACATTCCACTACAGTTCTTCATAACTGTGCACAATAATTCTTAGAGTATATTTTAAAAGAGAATTGAAGGTTAACAGACAACAATTCCTCAAAAAGGATGCCAATTTTTTAAATGTTATGAAAAAGAAATATTAGGTACTGATAAACCTTACACACAACTAAGAAACAAAGAATATTTCTCTTCAATTAGTTTTTGAGATTCATTAGCTTGTTAAGTTTGATATGAAGCTCATTAATGATTTAACAAACCTAACTGATTTTTTTCAGTTTGAAAATACAATTTTGAAAGAGAAAAAATTGCAATAACTATTGGAAAAAATAGATTATTCTAGTCTTTTTGTTAGAAACAGGCTAAATTTATTTTTATCAAAACTGTTTTTCAATGGAAAATAACAAAATTCTTTCAGAAAGTGTCTTTTCTCCACAGAAATCTATTGCTTAATTTTTTTAAAAATGAATATATTTTGGCCAAAAATTATATTTTAATTCGCTTTATTCCTATTCTCTTTTCCGCTGCTGAATGGCTTGGTGACGGAGGTTGCAGAGAAGGCAGACTGCTACTCCGGGCTAGTTCCCATGAACTACTAGCCCGGAGGCAAAAGAGACAACCAGGAGAGAGGAGGACTTTCCGCTGGTCGAGGAGGATTGGATTAGGGACTATTTAGGCACACTGCACCCCATAAATCTATGGGCCCAGATGGGATGCACACAAGAGTGCTGAGGGAACTGGCAGGAGTTATTGCTCAGCTGCTCTCTATCATCTTCAAGAGGTCATGGAGAGCAGGAGAGGTGCCGGATGACTGGAAGAAAGCCAACATCACTCTAACCTTCAAAAAAGGCAAGAAGGAGGAGCTGGGAAACTACAGGCCAGTCAGCCTCACCTCCATCCCTGGAAAGGTGATGAAGCAGCTTATCCTAGAGACCATCTCTAGGTATGTCAAGGAAAAGAAGGTAATCAGGAGTGGTCAGCATGGATTCACCACGGGAAAGTTGTGTTTAACGAACCTGATAGCCTTCTACAATGAGGTGACTGGCTGGATGTATGATGGGAGAGCCGTGGATGTTGTCTACCTTGATTTCAGCAAAGCTTTCAACATGGTCTCCCATAACATCCTCATAGGTAACCTCCAGAAGTGTGGACTGGACGAGTGGACAATGAAGTGGATTGAAGACTGGCTGGATGGCAGAGCCCAGAGTGTGGTGGGGCCGAGGCTAGTTGGAGGCCTGTGGTGTCCCACAAGAGACACCTGCTCTTCAATTTGTTCATCAATGATTTAGATGAGGGAAGAGAGTGCACCCTAAGCAAGTTTGCAGATGATACAAAACTAAGAGGACTGGCTGACACTCCAGAGGGTTGTGCTGCCATTCACAGGGACCTAGACAGGATGGAGAGTCGGGTAGAGAGGAACTTCATGAGGTTCAACAAGGACAAGTGCAGGATCTTGCACCTAGGGAGGAATAACCCTCTTGAATATCCCCAGGCACCCGTGCAGATTAGGGGTTGACCTGCTGGAAAGAAGCTCCACAGAGAGAGAATTGGAAGTCCTGATTGACAACAAGTTAACCATTCGGCAGCAATGTGCCCTCATGGCCAAGAAGCCAATGGAATCCTGGCCTGCATCACGAGGAGCATTGCCAACAGGTCGAGCGAGGTGATCCTGCCCCTGCGCTCAGCTCCGGTGCGACTGCACCTGGAGTATTGTGTGCAGTTCTGGGCTCCCCAGTACAAGGACACTGAACTTCTAGACAGGGTCCAGCATAGGGCAACAAAGATGATTAAGGGACTGAAGGAAAGAGGAAAGACTCGTATGAGGAAAGACTAAGCGAGCTGGGCCTGTTTAGTCTGGACAAGAGAAAAACTGAGAGGAGATTTGATCAACATGTTCAAGTATCTGAGGGGTGATTGCTAGGGAGGATGGAGCCAGGCACTTCTCCATGGTGGCCGGGGACAGGACAAGGGGTAATGGGTGTAAGGTGAAACATAGGAATTTTAATCTCCACATGAGGAAGAACTCCTTTACTGTGAGGGTGAGCAAGCTCTGGAACAGGCTGCCCAGAGAGGTTGTGGAGTCTCCTTCTCTGAAGATTTTCCAAACCCGCCTGGATGCCAATCCTGTGCCACATGCTCTGGGTGTCCCTGCTGAAGCAGGGACTAGATGGTCTCTAGAGACCCCTTCCAACTTTAACCATTCTATGATTCTGTGATTCTTTTATGGACAAAGAACTGGTATCACACAGTTCATCTTAGAGCAAACTAGTTTACAAGAGAAAACTTTAGTGAAACTTTTATTGAAACTAAAGAGAAATAGTCTTACTAGAGAGCCTACGATTGAAAGAAGAGTCATGATTTAAACAGCAGTTTAAGGGGGAAAAAAACACACAAAAATCCACTAAATAAATAGCATTTTACAAGCACAATGTTTAATGATCTAGATATTATATCCTCCAGAAGGCTGATATTTGTTTTCCTCAGTATAACACAGAAAACTTGTTTTCAAAAAAAAAAATCTTACTAAGTGCCAGTAATTTTATGGTCTTGTTAATGATATAGCTGGATAAGGAAAAGTGGTAATTAATAATGTAATCCTTATGTTCCTTGCAATATAGTTAACATTTCCTTCATTAGACCTACATGCAGTCAAATCTTACTCAGAATGGGGCTGACAGTAAACTTGGATCAGTTCTACCCAGATAAATACAGATTATTTTGGCTAGTGAAACACCTTTGAATGTTAGAGCTGAAAATTCGTTTTTGATGTTTAGTGGCTTTTAGCTATCTATTTTCAAAAAGTAGCTAAACATGCTTTACATGTTGTAAAGTTGTAGGAGTACAACTTACTTTCTGGAGGTAGATGGAATTGGTTGAATAATACACACAAATGTTCCTTCCTATATTCATGAGTAAAACTAGAAAGGCCAATCTGAAGGTGCTTTGTTACATTTCTAATGCTTAAGTGATTACTGATAAATATACTGTTGTGCCTGGTATGCCCACGTCTTCATGTTTAGAATGAATGTTCAATGACAATTCAGCTGGACATACAGGTGTTGTTTCTTATGCTTAAAGAGCTTCTGCCAGTAGGTCAGGAAGCAGAAACCTTGGGATTTAGATGACATCCAATAGGAATAATGAACAGCAAATAGTGTTCTTTCAAACTATATCCAGTCCCTAATATGCTGTCATTTGGAATATTCTGCAACATTCATAACCTGTTTGGGATTTGTTAAAATGTTTAAATATAAATAGGATGAATATAATTTTGCCTCTAAACACATCTAGGAATCATCCTCACTGTAGTTCAGAGACACAGTAATACAGGAAAACAGCGAGAGGGGTCTGAAACTAAAATTCATATAATTTTGCTGACCAGTGAACTACTGAAACACTGCATCATATTACTGTGTTCGTTGGGCCAGTGAATACCTAATTATTTGTACAACGTGGCACATCATGATAAGAACAAGAAGACACTGGTCGATAGCAGCTAGCCCACCCTTTAAGACATACGCTGTTAGCCAAGAATCTAGTGTTTTCCAACACCATTTGAGTGTTACGAACAATTATCTAGTTTAAACTGGGACTATTTTTTTTCAACAAATTTGGCCAGAAATTATAGTCTGGATCTGCAAAAACACTTTTCCATTGAAAATGTTCTTCCAAAAAGTGTTCATTTTTGCCAAAATGACATCTTCTTAGGGGAAAAGTATGAACATGTTCTCAAACAATTTTAGAGATGACTTATGGCAATAATCCACACTTATACTGCAAAACAAAGACAAGCTCTTTGGTTAATTTCAGCTGCCTGAGCAGTAAGAGACTGAAGGTTGAAGACTATTATTTCAGAAATATTTAGAGATTGACACAATATTTCGTACCATCATGAATCAATTTTGAATGAACTCATTAATTAGACACAGGACTCTGTCTTCCTTGTGGTCTGCTCTAACATATACAGCTTGTGACAGTGTATCGCTTGGGCTCTGACAGAGTGGATAAAAATGAAAAAAAACAGGACTATCCATGTAGCTTTGTTAACAACTGAAAAGTAGTGTGAGATAAAGGGCTGAGAAAAAGCCTCTAACTTTGCCAAGAACTCATTAACAGGAATAAATTGTTCAGTAACTCACTCATTGAATAAAATAAAACTTTTACAGTATGATGATAATACATATCTAATCTTCACTTAGCCGTTTGCTACTGTATTTTTGTCCAACCTTTAAAGTAAAAAGTTCAAGAGAGAGAGATGCTAGAGAAACATGTGATTTCCTTCTGCTTTAAGTGGCTACTTCAATATGATATAGATGAAAAAGAATGTAAGCTTAAACACCTCAAAGAATGATATCAACCCCAAAGGTTGATATTCAGGACAGCGCCTGAGCAGACTCTGTGACAGCCCAGTTCCTGTAGCAATTTCACTAAACTTAGCTCTGTTGGGATATAGGTAATAGGTATAATATCTGCTATAGGAAATAATCATGCCCTTTTGATAACCCTAGTCTTGGGCATGCGCACTTAGGGATTGTACAGGGGGGTCTGGAGGCACTCTGTATGACCCCTAGGGCCTGCGCAGCTTCTAGTGGTTTCTAGAAAGCCCTAGAACTCCTGAGGAGGGGGCCGGAGCCCCAAGGGTGGGGGCCAGGAGCGGTCTGCTCTGGCAGCCCACCCGCCTACCAACGGGGCTCACCCAATCACCTGGGGTCCCCAATTACCATATCACCTATCCCAACCTTGCTCCTCCTTATTCTCACGCTTCCTCCTCCCCTCTTTTACCCTATTTAAGATTGTGTTGTTCCAGAAGTAAAGGCTTTTGCTGCACCTACTCCTGGCGCCAGTGAGTGTTTTTCGTTCGTGATTTTTGGCCTAGTCCTGAATACCCGGTCGGCAGCACATTGTTGCTAGGTCCTCTACGAGGGTGAATCCTAGTGGGAGTGAGGGGCTCACCTCACGCCCAACTGCTTCTCATTGCTTGATTCCGGAGACCTGAGTGGATCCCGAGAGGCGTGGCCATCAGCCGTTTTCCCCTGCGGTAGCCTTTGGGAGTGGTAGGAGGGGCCTCGACCTCAGGGTGGAGGGAGGCAATAAAGATTCTTTGGGGTTACAAAGATCACGGGCCCTGGGAACCCCTCATCAAGATTCGCCGCGTGAGGCATGGTGGGGGTGGGCCTGGGAGGCTCCCTGTAAAGACTGCCGCGCGAGGCATTATAGGGGCTAGACCACAGGCCTGGGGCAGAGTCGCCGTGTGAGGCAGCTCCGGGCCCTGAGGGGGCAAGCGGGGTGCGCTGGGAGGTCAGTGCACGTCTTGCTAAAAGACTTCACCACCATACAGAATTTGTTCAAAACTAATGCCACATTTTCTATCCAGTTAGTATGTTTTCTTTGTCATGCTTGCTTTAGTATGCAATTGTCACAAGAACATCTGAACAGAAGGTAGTAATATAAAAGATACTCCAAACAGCAATGAAAACATTCTAAACCATGACAAAACCCCCCTGATGCTTAATAATGATGGACTGATGTCAGAGTTTCTGCCAGATGAATGAAATATAAAAGTCAGTAACACCATAATAAACTAAACTGTATATTGGGGAAGGAGAAGGTTAATGAAATATAATTTGGCATGGCTACTGATATTTCAGTGCTACTGAACAATGTTGCCAGTTGATGACAGATGCCAGTGGCCCTCATATCCATTTCCCTGCATATAACATTGGTTTATATATTCTTAGCTTGGCTTTCATTAGTTTGAGGGTATGAATGGGAACAACATTACCTGACCATACATAAATGAATAGTATTTCTTTAGCATAATCATTTAATCATTCTTAAACAAACTCCATGGGTCTTTTAAATACACATAATCCTCCCTGGTACTTTATTTTGGCACAGAACCACATTTTCAGATGTTTCATTAAATCTGTTAATACTGGAGTGAAATTTTGGCTTCACTCAAGTTAATGGCAGACCACCCACTGGTTTTAGGAGGCCTAAGATTTCATTCTAAAATTCCAGTTAATACTATATTTCTATGAATAAACAAAATAGGGCTCAGAAACTGGATTTCAAAGCATAACAATTTTGAGCAAAAATAATCTTCTACTCGTGAACCTGTAATCTATTTGCTCTGTTTCCAGCGCCTACTGGGACACTATAGAATGTCATGTACACATTCCAAACAGCAAAATGATACGACCTCTAACGAGCGTGACCGTATATATGTTCTTTTGGAACATTGTTCCTGAAATAACACATCAGTTACAGTTGAACAGTAATGACATACTGTAAATTCTATCAAGCACAATCAAGTGATGCTAGATGATTTATTATGAGTGTTTCAGGGTTTCCTGTGCTATGATGGATTTTGCACTTGTTTGGTGTGATATCTAAATCAAAAGCTATGAAATTTGAGAAAAGGCCACTGATATTCAGAGTAGTGTAAACATAATATAGCTAAAATTGAGTTAATAAGGAATGAAATAGTTTGAATTTGTCAGTTGTGAATTTTAGTTAGCAGGTCAGTACTTCTGGTGGTACAAATCAGTGAAACATCAAAATCATGTGAGCCATGCTAATCTGTATTAAACAAAAATGTTGCCCACCTTTTCTTCTTTTTTTTTTGTGTGTGTGTTCATTCTATATTTTTCATAATGAATTTAATTACACATTACCTAATATATTTTATGCATATTTTTATTTCATTATGTTTGAGCAATTTCCTGGACTTAGGTCATACAGAGTTGTCAGAATCAGAAAAATGAGTATGTTTAAATAAAATCAAGGGTTTGAAATCCTAAAATTTACTGTAACTGCAGTCAGGTTATCTTTCCAAGACAGAAAAACTTAAATTTAGTTTACCCTGTAATTATTTTCCTAAGACTTTAAAAACAGATTTCCTATTTCCCTAACACAATGAGATTAAATGTGAGCAGACTATTGATGATTTTCTTCTGAACACAAGGGGTCAAACTTTTAGGTTATACTCTTCTCCAGAGTAACATCAAGAACCAACAGAAATGCAGTTTCATGAATGATTCAAAGATAAAGTACATTGATATTAAATTTTCCATATAATTTTCTGTGCTGTACCAGTATACTAAGCCAATATAGTGCAAATGGTCAGGAAAGTAATTTCTTTCACACAATACACTAAAGTTTTACTGTACTACAGAATTCATTTCTGAAAATGAGAGGATATACTGTAAAGAAATTGCCCTAACAAGAAGCACTTCATGAACAAATAATAAAAAAATTTAAGAAATCTACTCTCCATCTTAGTGTCAGTCTCAGCTACTACCATCTATTATTTCCATCTGTCACAATTTAAACTCCAGTTGAATTGAAGATGTGCAAAAATCAAGGAAATACAAAACAAAGTTTATTCTTGACATAATTGAAAGAGGTAGGAACATTTTATTTTGGGCTTTAGTGATTAAATTATTACTCATTACATGCACTTATTCAGATATACATACCCAGTTGTATTATGATATCCAGATAAAAATCAATAGCTTCTCTTAAAAGCTTGAAGTAACCTACAGTTAAGTTATTCTAAGGGTCTAAAATGCAGATAGAGATGAGTTGGTGTTTGAAGAGCTCAAAATTAAGAACCAGGGAACTTTCTAGTTGATTAAAAAACTCCAAGAGAACTCTGTGTCTTACAAAGTATTAGCAATCACACAAACAACATAATGGTTAAGGCACCCACTTACTACAACATACTCTATAAAGAACCCTGGAAAGGCTTGCAGAGTGTCCTCTGAAGTAGACAAATACTCCTTTTTTGGGGGTGCAACTCATGATGAAGAGACTGTCAGCATTTTTTTCTTCTCTTTTGCCACTCAAGGTATATGTTCCTTGTGATATTAAAGAAAAAGCATTTTTTCTAAAGCAACTAGACTTTCAACTGTTTAAGTAATCCACTTAAGTACCCACTGTCCTAAATTGTCTATTTAAGCTAACAGAAAGCTTCCAATAGACCGAAACAGTTTTTAATAACTGTTAACTGTCAAAAAGATGAGATAGATGCACAAGGTTTCTAATTTATAGAAAACATAGCTCACACAGTATTTTGGTTACTATAATACGTCCAATATGAAAACACTGAACTAAACAGTGATTAAAAATAAATGTTGAGCTTACGCCAGAATATGCGGATGGTGTTAGTTTCTTTAGAGATTTAGGAGGGATTTTTCTAAATATCAGTCCAGGACACTTTCTGTTTTCCACAACCTAACTTTTGAGCTCGTTAAAACTGCTCGTTTTGCAGTTTTTTAGAAAAAAACTGCAAAAATTAAAGCTATTTTTGCTTTACAGGGTTAAAAATGATTCTCATATTTAGTTAATATTCTTGTCATTTTTAGATCAAGTTTTTAAGAATAATGTAAAGAAGATTTTACAAAATGAATATAAAAAACATTATTAGAGTTGTAGGAAAGCTTTTGATTTCTGACCCCAAGAATGCAAAGTGCAACACTTAGCAGGAGTACAAAGTGCAAATATTATAAAGCTTACTATCTTTCTGATATTTTTATGTTTTGTATCAAACATTATCTCAGTAACTTCATTTCAAGAGCGTTTAGAATACTAGTATTTTTTAAAAGGGAAAAATAACAGATCGAAAAAAGGGCTTCACTTATTGGTATTACATGACACGTACACTTGAAATAAATGTCTCTCATTATTGATTATCTTTCAGGATTTCACTCCATTACCACTTGTTATGTGGTTTTTTTTTTAATAACATCTGCTTCTTATCCCAACATGTAGAGACAAAATTTCCTGATTTTTGTGTTATAAAGGGTTCGTAGTCCATAAAAACACCATAGAATCATCTAGACAATTATGACACTTAAATTTGATATAGATGGCATTTAAATTTCAATGAATGCAGACTCTCAGTAGAATCTTTATAATTGCCATCATGATTTAAATTTATCACACGGGAAACACTTTGCTAGGTCAGTGCTTACGTGACACTTTGTAAGTAATTCCATAAAAGACTTTCCTCTGTCTCATACGGAAAGCCGGAATTGTCTAAGCCACAATTACAGCTTTACTTCAACAACTGAAAAATAATATATGTAACCCAGGCATGTTAAGATATTTATTACATCTACTGTGTCTGCTGAAAAGCTATAATGTAGGGTGGTCATAAAGCATACATATGTATCTAGTTTAGATGAGTCAAATAGATGGGCCAAAATAAAAAATAACACTGCTTGTGTCAATGAGATAACTCATCATGCTGATTCACAATTACTGTCATAGTTGCTCAGAAACTATCACATTATATTAATTTTAAAGTCTATCATCGCTGCATACAAACAAAAACATCTATGCTAGACAGGCTTAAATCTTAGGATTTTCTTAAAAGTATTTTCTGCAGAAAATAAACTGTGATTTATCTCTCTAAAGTTTCCAAGATTTCAAAGGAAAGAAGATTTTTCTTAATAGAAAAATATGTTCTTTGACAAATTAGTCTACTGATATGAAAAGGGTGTTTTATGGTTCTTTTAAGGAGTTCTACCAAATCACTAAAGATATAGCTAAAAGATTTGTGACTGCAGATGATTCCCAGGAGAAGTTGCTCTTTCACCATAAATACTATTAACTGCTGTCATAGTCAATTGATATCATCTGATCTGCTTTTCAAAGAAGCTGAAGTTTGATTTTTCTAAGCATCAGTCTGATCTTTCTGAGCATCAGTATCTGGTACCACAGAAATGTACAAATGAATAAAACAAATAAATAAATGGATAATTTTTTTCATGTATTTTTCCTGTGTTAATTGATTCCTATCTGTAGTACCAGCTGTCAACTTTATGTATGTTATACACATGTTTACAAACATTATACTCAGGTTTTGGAAGGGGGTGATTAATTCAATCACCTTCATTAGAATGAGAATTTTAGCCACTACTCTAGCAAAATGATATCGATGAATATTTTACACTAAAATTTGTGTCACAACTTCAGAATCAACTACTGCTTTATGGTTGTTTATGTTTGCCCTTTCTATTCAGACCAGTTTATGCTCTCTCTTGCTCTATTTTCCAAACCTGTAAAGTAATTTCTAAAACTAGAGAGACTTGAAAAATAAATTGAATTATTAATTCCAAATGAGCAGAACTTTGAAGTGTCAGACACATCAATCAAAAATGTTACTTCTTAAAAATAACCTCTATACTAATACATCCTTATTTGTTCCTTCTGAATTACACATTCACATGCAACTTGGATAATGCTCAAACTATTTAACATATTTTGAATCTTTCTTAACATTTAATTATATTTCATAGTGTGTTTTGCAGGGTAAAATATGCACTGAGCATCAAATCTGTTTTGACACTGCTATGACTTCTTTTTTGCAACATAGAATGACTGGACCAAAATTTAGGAAAATTACGGAATATTGTTTCCTTCCAATGTTAAGTCTCTGTACCTGACTGCTGCTAAAACTCTTTCTGTTTCTGCAATCTGAAGTAATAGCAAGAATTGTATTCCCCATTTTTGAATTGACCCTTGGCAGGCTTCCTATAGCACTGAACCATACATGTATGGGTCATCTTGGCCTGGAGGAAATAATTTCCTATAGGAAAGTTGTAGCTGTTGCCTTCCAGAAATATTTGAAAGCATAAATATTTTGGCTTGGATTTGACTTTTTCTCATTCTTATGAGTCTGTCCAATACTGCACTGTATTTTACAAATTCTGATTTAAATTCTTTCCATTCAACAGGAAGTCAATGTTTTCTACTTCATGCAGCTGTTGCTTCACTTGCTTGCATGTAATCCAGAGAATGTTACTAAGGTTTCATTTTCCAACAGAGTAAACTTCTTCTATGTGTTTTTATATATATAGCAAATTTAAAAATGAAGATTTTTTTCACAAGTATTTAGGATAGATATAGAAGAAAACATGATTATTAGTTTTAATAAATGTCAGGATTTGAAGACTTATTTCTTAAGGAAAAAATCCTTAGGAAAGGTCTCTTGTTCATGAAAGGTATGCATTAGGGAATACAGAATGCTGGAAGCATGCAGTGTTCTCATGATATAAAGTCAAAGGAGTCTGTGAAACACGGGAAGGTTTTCTCCATATCACAATTGTTTCTAACAAAACTCTTCTTTTTTTAGAGGTTTCTATCGGATATTGGTTCAGTTTGCTACTTGTTGCTTACCTGTGTCCTTGTATCTTGAATCTGTATCCCCAGTTCATAATCCCAAGATATCCAGCAGTCCACACTATGTGTTAGGATAGTCGAACAGACAATTTTCACAGCATCAGTGATTTCAAGACTTCCACAAATCTTAGCTTATCAGCTAAGCTTATCAGCTGAAAAAGCTTATCAGTAGATCCATCTGAAAATTTTCTAAGGAGAAATGGTTTGACCTGTTCATCAAACCTAAATATTGTTTATGAAAAATAATACAATTCACAGACAGCTTGCTTTCCAGACAACTGGAAAAAAAAAAAATCTGTCCAGTAGTGGAGACTCTTTAACCAGAATTTCTGACCTCTGCTACTTGGGATGTTGCAGAAGATATAATAACACTAAGAAATGAAAGTTTAGCCAGTATCATAGCAACTCCAGTAGATAAGTTTACTAAAGTTTTGTCTTTAGTATTGGACTAAGTTAAAAAGTCCTAAAGATAGCAGACAATCTGTTTAGAGCTTTGCAAGAATCAGATGCTTGAGCAACAAAGTGAGAATGCTTTATGAAAAATGACATTCAATTAGAACAAGTCCATCTGAGCAGACAAGTAGAATTTATTTTGGAAAGAAATCCAGCAAAAAAGTTCAAAGCCAGTGATAGAGTACTCCAGCTAACAGAGAAAAGGGAAATAGCTGATATCTTTCCTCCCTCATTGGGTCATATTACCTAAATTCAGCACAGGAATGTTAAGCACATTGCTCTAGAGTCACTGATTGCACAAATGTTTATATTTCACCAAAAGCTGAATAGAGAGACCACAGAATTATTTTGAACTCTTTCACAAGTCCAAGCAATAGAAACTTAATGGTGCTTGCTTTAGTCGCATAGTTAAAATGGCCATGACTTGACTAGTTGGTAGTCAACGCAACCTACAGAGTAAGTTTGCAGGGTTGACTTCTATGTGAGATATCTATGTTATTTTTCACAGCTGTGTTACTAGCACAGACTTGCAGCATAGAGCTCAACTTGCAGCTCTTCATGGGATTTACTGCCTTCATGGGATTTAAACTATAATAAATTGACTGTTTCACCCCAGCAATGGTAGAAACTTAGCTAGTAAGGATCTACTCAGAGATTGAATTTAATGGCAAGGCAAGCATTTGAGGTCTCTGTTCCAATATTGATTTTGAAATCACTGTAGGTCATTGCAGTTGCTATCAATACAGTTCTCTTTAACTTGGTGCCAGATCCAATGATTCATATCTGTTTCTTCAGTGTTAGTCTATGAGTGTTTAGGGATTAGTTCAGTGACTTTAAATTGAAATGTGACATATTACTTAATCTGATCTATGACTGAGTATTTTGTTACCTTCTGAATTCATATATTATTATTTTTAATATACCCACAAAGTTTGAGAAAGCAAAAAGAACCTAAATTTATGAGTAAAACTTTGCTTCTTTCAAGCAAAGCTAGTTAAATAGTTAGAAAAGGAAGGCTATAAATATGTGAGTAGCAGAAATACAGAAACTGTCAGTTTGCCAGGTATAAGGACGTTGAACAAAAATAAACCTTCTTCATTAAGATCAGTAATACAGTATATTTACAATCTAAGGCTCACTGAAAACCAGTTTGAAAAGCAGACTATGAGTAAGAACCTCAATTGTAACCGATTAAAGAAAGCTTGTTTATATTATCATTAAAAGAGGGGTAACTGAAGAGTCCAGGTACAGCTTAGCTTGAGATACACTATGGAAGGGCAGAAGTGAAAGATAGGAATTTCAAGTAATATCTTTCATTGTAGTGTGGGTGAGGGATCCAGTTACCAGTGGGTGTTACTGGTTAACTGGGATGTGACCACCTCTCTTCCCTAACTCTTGTCATGTCCCTGAGAGGACCATGTGGGCCAGCTGCCCAGACCCACCATCCCAGGCCTGCCAGGTCATCAGAGAGCTGTGCTGGACCCAGGTTACCCTCACCAGACCTGATTCGGACTCTGAATGGCAGATGGACCTCCCATCTTGATGTGAACCTGCTTTGCCAGACAAAAACCAGCCGAGGGCTGAGCTGGAATGGGACTCCTGCGCCACAGGACAGATGGTGTGGGTCCCATGCGAGGCTGATCAGGGCCATTAAGACCTATTAGTGTTCCTGGGACCCTGCCTATCTGAAAATGGATGGAAAGAAAATGCTGTGTAAGAGTTAAGATTCTAGTTTTCCACTTTTAAGTTAATTTAAATACATCAGGATCATATTACAGGCTACAAAGTAGTCTGATATCGGCACGATGCCCTTGCCGATCCGCCACCACCCACCGCCGACGCTGGCACCCACCGCCACCGCACCTCACTTGGGCCGCAAGCCCGGGTGCACCACACCACACTCGGGCCGCAAGACCGGGTGCCAGCCACCACACTCGCGGCCCTAGCCCGGGTGCTGGCCACCACACTCGCGGCCCTAGCCCGGGTACGGGGCGGATCCCCGGCGATGGTGTAGGCCGAGGGACGTGTTCTTTGATATCCCCAGGTCCCAAGTTTTTATTCCTCCCCCCAACCCTCTAGGGAGCGGGGCTCTCCCTTACCAGAGGTAGAGGTGCGGTGAAGTCCCAACACACCGGGGGGCGTCTCACCCGTCCGCCGTATCACCAACCCGATGCGGGCCTATACGAGGACGGCACGAAATTGCAGGTCGAGCCAGGAACCCAAGAACCAGATCCGGAGTCAGGAACCAGGAACCAAGAACTTTATTTTTGGGGGGAACAGGACTTATATAGGGTAACCCGGGGGAGGAGTAAGGGCGGAGAAAGGGGAGGAGAGAAGGAGGGGACTCTCCTGGAGCTGCACCCTATTGGCCAGGACCCTGTCGCTGGGCGGGCGGCCAGGAGCAGCAAGCTGCTCCTGGCCCCCACCTGCGGGGTTCCAGGCCTTTCTTTGGGGTGCCCTCCCGCACGTAGGCAGGCTAAGCCCTGCCAGTGCGCAGGCGCACCCCCCGGGGGTCACCTACCGGTCAGAGTGATTGGCAGGGGACCCCCCTGTACATTTTCCAAGGGCGCATGCCCGATCCCTGGGTCACCCAAGGGGCACCATTATCCCCTATGGGGACCCAGGCCACCATTATCCCTAATGGGGCTTCTATTCCCCAACATCTCCCCCCTTTTTCTTTAAAAGGAAGGGAAATAGGAAAGGGAAGATACAGGGAAAGGATACAGTAACAGTAACATCATCCCGAGCCTCGGGCTCAGGAGGCTCACCATGCGCAACGGTTACAATTTTAAACGCAACACTCGTAGCGGTTACAATACACCTTTCTAGGGGAAACAATATGCTTAATGGTTACACGCTCTGTCCCCTCACCAGAGGGCTCACACTCTTGTGGTTGCAACGCCTTTGGGGATATTTTCCCCAAAGGAAACCCTTGACTACAATTTACTCCTCAGAACAGGAGGTATCATAACTTCTTAAAACAGTTACAACCAATAACTATATACAACTATTTACATAGAATGTCCCTCCTGGTCTGGTGCTGGCTCTAACACCGTCCTCCAACACTCAACAGACACAGGAGAGGGAAGACACAATCCGGTTTTAAAACTGTCATAATCAAAATTAGAGCCCAAAATAGCCCTGATCGGTCCATGAATATTCTGGATATGGGGGGCAAGGCTAACTGAGTCCCAAAGCGGCAGGGGCCGCCGACAAGGCCAGCAGTCACCCCTTGCCGTGTCTTGCCTCCGCATACCAAGAAGATCC